>DF237424.1:25359-72480 GCA_000708835.1 Klebsormidium nitens | reverse complement strand
GACCCTGTCCAACCGTCACACAAACGGCCAAGCAAGCGTCCGGAGGGAAGGAAGGTGAAGAAAGTGGGAAGGGTGATCAGAGATATGGAAACGCGGCTGGAGCAGGCGCTGGAGATGGAAACTACAGTGCACGTGGAGAAGTACGTGCACAGGGAGTCAATTGAAGTTCTGGTCGAGGAAGCCTCAACGCTGTTTTCGACGAGAAAGGGAGGGAGGTACAGGGTTACGATAGACTCTGCCCCGAGGTGTGACGAGATTTGTCCGGAGTACGTGGAGATGAAGGAGAAGACGTCAGGGAGCTGGGTCCACTGCAGACACGTGTACGCGGTGCTGCGGGTGGGACTCAGGCTGTTCGACTTCACTGACGAAGACGAAACAGGGGTGCCGTTGATCCACCAGGCTACGTTTTCGGAGAAGGAGCTTAGATCGATTTTGTCACAGGGCCTAGACGTCAAAGCGATGGGGGGAGAATTAATAGAATACGCAACAGAAGAAGAGTAGTGTAAATGATGCTAATACCATCAGTAGTCTTAGACTTAGACTCTGTACATAAACAGAACGGTGTATATGAGATAGTGATGTGCCACTTGCTTGTAAGCTGTTCGGAATGCGAAGTATGAAAATTTTCGATAACGCTCACTAATAGCAATTGATCACATGTATGTGTATGTGTGTTGTTTGTCAGCCTTAGGACTCATGTCAGTAAATCCAATGGAACACGCAAATGGATGAATGGACTCAGACAGAGTCAGTAGAATGTCACAAGTTGGTTGTCCTGCCAGTTGTGCGGCGCTGAGCGGCTCGCGCGCAGCTCGCGCGCAGGCGACAAATTAGCTGCCGCCCGGCCGCCGCGGCTGACCTGGCAGGTGAAGTGGAGGTAGTGCGCTTATATGCAACATAAGTGTGGGTGATAGTAACAGTAGTAGCCAATCATACATGGTAGAGCTATCTTGTAATCACCGGAAATACTTGATAATCTTTTTTCGCGCCGGTTGCGGGATAATGCGGTCACATTCTACAGGCGCTAAAATATACGGTAGAATTTCCAAATGGTCATAAGCATCGCATGGTGGATGCGATGCTTGAATTCAGCAATGGTAAATAAAAAGTTCGAAGAGAACGATCAGTGATGCAATCACGGACGTGAGTACAGTCTAAAGATCAGAACCCTAAAACCCTAAATACAGATTATGGACTTCATCCGTATTCACCCGGCGGTACATTTCAAAATTTCAAAGAACTGCTGACGTCACTTTCGCGGCGACCACTGCCCGCTCGCGCGAGTCACACGTACGCTCACGAACACACGCTCCCGCTCATACGCTCATGACATAAAGCTCATACATAACATAGACTCGTACCAGCCCCCGTGAAAAAAGCCAGAAGGCACCCACACGGCGCCCTGCCCGGCACGCAAAACGGCCAAAGCTGCCGAATCTTTTGTCAACTTTCGAAATCGGATGCCGGACTGCGGACAGTCATATGTGTGTCACCGTCCGATCGTGGACCGACCGCAGGATCTACGCTCCAAGTTGTTGCCACATGTCATGTGCCGAGTCCGAGACCGTACTCAGTACCGTACGGTCCGTGCGGTACCGTTGACCGCGTACGGTAGGTATGCACCGTCAACAAGCAACCGGGCACTTTTAGTGACCTTAGGGTCTCGACTCTCGCGCTACAAAGCAGTGATAGTGTGTTAGGGTTACGTCACTTCCTGTGACGGTTTGTTAGGGTTACTCCCTTTCCTGTGACCGCTCTCAGATTAGGGTTCTTACTAACGGCTAAGTCACTGTTCTTAGGATTTTAATGTGGTTTGCAGGCTAACCCGGGCATTATTTAGTCCGGCAAAAGCAGGCCCGGTACCAGCCGGGTCCCAAAATATGGCACTGCGGACAACGACTGCCTGTGCCCGTCCGGTGTCCGATTTCGAAAGTTGACAAAAGATTCGGCAGCTATGTGCCCCTTGCGCCCGGCACCCTGCCCGGCTGCCGGCTGGCTTGTCGGCTTGCGTGCTGGCATTCAAGTACTGATAATATTTTACTATTAAAATGCTATTATTGCATTTTCTTTCTACTTGGCACGTTGTTTTGCACCGACCGTTAGATACCTAGACGTCTACAGGCTACGGTATTACCGGGTACCCTGCACTGGTATTACCGGGGGCGGCCCTCAGGGACCCATAACCCGCCTGTATATACTGTATATGATCTGCAGTACATGTGCAGTGTGCACACTGCAAATCCATTATGGAAGTCCACGAGGACCACGTGATTTACGTGCAACTTGGGTACCAAATCGGTCACGTGAACCGTGGTACCCACTGTGTCTAACGCGTACCGTCACGGTCATGGTTACGCATGTCTCATGTGCAAGAGCAAACGCCAAGTTGTTACGTACTACCTAGTGACATAGGTACGTACCGAACGAACGGGGTTGTTCTTCCATATGGCGGTACCGGTATCTGGGTACTTATTTCCCGTCTAAGGTACGTACCTTGCTACAGGCTGTTCAGTACGGTCTACCGTCTGCACTGGATTATTGTAATAATTATCGGAGGCTCCGTCGCCGTCAGGTGCCCGGGAGTTCGAGCACACTGCCTTCAAGTGAAAACGGTGAAAAAGGATTGGGCGATATGGCCGGGAGGACAATGTAGTCCGGTTTCCCTAACCGATAGCCTTTATTACTATGACCGGGCGCCACCTATACAGGATGCCGGCGGCCCAAGACCCCAATCGCGATCAGGTACGGTTTGTTCAAGAGATTTGCCAGACGTCGGCGGACGTCAGAGAAGAGATTTTCTGTGGAAGGCGCGTTTATCAGAAACCTGCCCGTTCGAAGCCGACCGCCCTCCAAAGCAAGGCCTCGTTTCTAATGTGGGCGCTTTGCAAGGACCTTCTATGTCAGAAAACAGATGAGAAGCGGCGAGGAGATCGGCCGCCAGGCAGAGGCGGCCGCCATGCTGGCCGGACTCCACTCCACTGTAGTCAGTGTAGACTTGAAGTTGGAGTCTTCAGCGGCAGGATACCTGGCGCGAAGCGCAGTTCTAGTTAAGTTCTCAGCCACTGCCAGTGCTATGCATCAGTGGTGCAGCAGATCCTGGAGAGAAGTTGAGCCGTCAGGTTTCAGCAGCTCTCCCTGTCAACTTAGGTACAAGTTTACAGGCGTCCTTCATTCAGCTGCTCTTTTGAAATCTGGTCATATCGTCTAGGTTGATCCTCGGCTCCTTCGATCGTGCCAGTTTTCTGAGCTGAGAGGGTGAAGTTTTGCGGTGCTGGCGCCTTACTCCTTGTTGTCCTTGCCGTGTTGCTAGAGGGCAGGACTGTCACGCTGTCTCAAAGCTGAAAAAGCTTTGAATTTATTGGCGCTAGTGCTGGAGTCGAGCGGAGATTGACAAAGAAGCCTTTGCTTTTCAACTGGTTCACAATGAAGGCTGGCGAGGAGGGCACCGGCATGGTGCACAACTTCAACGAGACAGTGGCCAACTCGGTGGTGCGCCGGCTCTCCCTGTTCTTCTTCCTCTCTTTCCTTTATTGAGATGTTCTCTCTTAGCTGCAGTTTTTTTGATGCTGTCAGAGTACCAGTTGGTTGAATTTGTGGGTTTCACCATTTGCATGCAGTCCTCCGGAAAAGATTTTGAAGTTTGCATCGCCACGTAACTGCAACAGGCTCACCAAAATGCCGCTTGTCTTTCAAGGGCCATCCTTATACAACTGTCTGAGATTTTCCCCCCCCTGTATTTCTGGACACTTTGCAAGGGTCTTGGAAGTGTTGACGTGGAACATTTCTTTGTTGTCCAAGTTAGGACAATCTGAGGAGTTACTAGAACTGGGAGGGCTCTGTCTTGTTGTCCAGTCAGAAGTACTCTTACTTGCAGCAGTTATACCCCCACGAATCAGAAAACCATATCTGATGGTGGTTCCGTACAAAATGGATTTCTGCAGAAAGATGCACAATCCCCTCTAGATTGAGGGAGGTCACTACACTTTGGACACCTGTGTGACCAAACTCTTATGTTTCTAGGTTGGCCGGTACTTCAAGCTGAAGGAGAGGGGCTCCACCTTCACCTCGGAGATGCGTGCGGGCCTGGCCACGTTTCTGACCCTTGCCTATATCCTCGCCGTGAATTCTGCCATCCTTACAGATTCAGGGGGTACATGTCGGGGTAAGCGAGGACCCCGCTCATTTCAGTTCTTTTGGAGGTTTAAGAAAGAAACTTGATCCTACTTGATGCGTACGTGTTAAGCTTCTAACACATGGGAAGTTGGATTTTCATGCGGACCATCTTCTGTTGTGGGGGTTGAAATACTTCAAATCCTTGAACAAGATTGACATGGAGGGCTCTGCACCAGTTCTGTTGAACTGAACACACTATGTCCAAATCTACTAATCCTGCCCTTCTTTGCCCTTCTGGGCCCAATTGCCAGAGGTTCCAGTCTACAAACGCCCCTTTTTCCCTGCATCGCACCTTCAACTTCCTAAGCTTGTTTGTGTTTCCTGCCCGTCGGTAACCTGTTCCTGCACTGAATTCATGCCCCTCGTTGTT
This sequence comes from Klebsormidium nitens, assembly GCA_000708835.1. NCBI lineage: Eukaryota > Viridiplantae > Streptophyta > Klebsormidiophyceae > Klebsormidiales > Klebsormidiaceae > Klebsormidium > Klebsormidium nitens. The sequence goes on along the minus strand of DF237424.1, from coordinate 67,937 downwards.
CTGTCCCCAGCTTCGGACTGCACGCCGGACGCCTGCTCGGATGCGACTGTCACAGACCTTGCCCAGTGCGTGGGGACCTACTTCAACGGCACCGACACTGTTCCCAGGGAGGCCATTGTCGGAGCAGGGCCAGGCTGCATCTTCCCCCCCGGTAAGGCGCAGATAACGGAGTTGGGGTGAATAAGTGTTGGAAGGGGCAGGATCTTTGGGGCGATCAAGTCAAATGACCCTTGCCTCTTGTGATGAGATCACTGGGCTTAGTTGTGTGTCGGCTTCAAGTAAGCAGAAACTGTTCAGCTGTGCAGTCCAGCCTGACTAGCACTCTGGCGACAAGCCATTTGCAGAGGGTTGACGTCCCACCCCCTCTTGTCCGATCTATTTGGAACAACATAGGATCTTATGCTTCTGCTGTATGCATTGTTTTTGGCTATCTTTGAATTGCTGACATCATCGTTGGCATGGAAATCATATGATGACATCATCTGGGGTGGAACTCTGCTATGAGCTGATCGCCCCTTGGCTTGGTTCCCCCTTGCAGAGAATGAGGGCTATGCGGAATGCCTGCGCGAGACCAAGAAGGATCTGATTGTTGCCACCGCTGCCTCGTCCCTGATTGGCTGCTTCATCATGGGATTGGGAGCCAACCTGCCCCTTGCTCTTGCCCCAGGGATGGGCACAAACGCCTACTTCACGTGAGAACTCCTTTTGTCTCTGGGTCTAATCTGAGTTAGGGTTTTGTGCCGACTCGACTTGCTTTAGCAGCGACCATTCCTTCATTGCTGAGCCTTTGAGGTTGAGATCTGACCGTTCTTTGTGTGATGGGGGTCGCGAAGTTAAGTTAGGTTTTGGCCGATTGTTCGGAGGTAAAACTAGGTCAAGGCGATTCTGAAGTGTGGAAAGGAAAACCACAAAAGAACTGTCCCTTCAGTTGCCTGCATCTCATTCAAGGGCTGGTCAGGAAACATTTTGGAAAAGGTTTGCAGTCATCTTGTCGATTCGCTTACTTCATATTCGAGTCTTCTTTTTCCTGGGCCTGGTTCCTGTCTTAGCTTTTCCACCCCCGCTCCTCCCCAGGTACACCGCTGTCGGTTTCCACGGTACTGGCCACATCTCTTACCAGCAGGCGCTGGCTGCCGTCTTCCTGGAGGGTTGGTGCTTCCTGCTGATCGCCGCCACCGGCATGCGCACGCGCATCGCCAAAATGATCCCCCTTCCCGTCAGAATTTCCACTGCAGCAGGTCAGGGCTGACACCAGGTTGCTCCTTCTGAGTCCAACACTTGGAAAGGAGTGTCGGCTGGTTAGGACCGCATGTGGGGAAGGAGTTGGCATAGTGGGTTCTATGTTGGTCAGCAACTTGTCTTTTGCATAGTGAATTGCTGTTTCCTGCCGCTGTCCTCCAGGTCTGCAGGAAATACTAATAGCACTGGAGGTTGATGGCTCTTCCCCTAAGCGTTCTGCAATCTTGTTCACCAACAAAATCATAGTTAAGGATGAACGCAGTGATACGCGTCACTGTTGCAGAGAAGTCCCCGTTGCTTGCATCGCCCTGCCTCGACTTTTAGTCTCTGCTGCCGGCTAGACACCTCGCTCAAATGTCTCTGATTCACCCTCTCTACCATCTCTTTCTCCTCAACTGAAGCTCTGCGAAACTTGCAGGCATCGGCATGTTCCTGGCGTTCATTGGGTTGCAGCAGGGCCAGGGCATCGGCCTGGTGGTATCCGACAGCGCCACTCTGGTGACGCTCGGCGGGTGCCCCCCCTGGAAGCAGACCAGCTTCGCCCCCGTGATGCAAGTCAATGGCACACTCACTGTGGCCCCTGGTGCGAACGCGTCCGGCAACTACCAGTGCAAGAGCGGCCGCCTGCAGTCTGCCACCACCTGGCTCGGGTGAGCTTGGGGGAGAGGTTATCAGGAACTTTTGCAGCGTGTTTGAGTCTCCAGGGTGTTGTTTTCCCCATGCGTCTAGAGGTTCGATGTTCCCGGGGTGTTGTTTTCCCCGTGCGTCTAGAGGTTCGATGTTCCCGGGGTGTTGTTTTCCCCGTGCGTCTAGAGGTTCGATGTTTCCCGGGGTTTCAGAAATTTCGGTCGCTGTGGTCGTTGAGGCTTCAGAATTGTCAGGATTCCAGCTTTTCACCAGATTGAGGCTCCTGTCCTTTCAGGCTTACCTAATTCGGTGAGTTTCTAGCTGTGCAATTATTGGGCCGAGTCTGGGTGTGGAGGGTTTCGAACTTCGACAGTGAAAACGGTCGGATGTGATAGACGAAATTTACACTTCAGCTTGGAATCCAGAGCCTGGGCCAAGTTTTGGCGCTTACTTTTTTGTGGGTTCTCTTGTCAATCGGCACTCCGAAAAAGAGGCTTCACTGAGCGTCAGGCTTGGTGCAGATTTTCTACAATAGGTTGCCTTTTTCAGAGCTCTTGAGTAAGCAGGAATCTTAATTGAACCGTGACAGCCCACCACACTTCACTTGTACCATCAAGAGCATATGGACGGTTCCTCGGAGGGCTGTGACTATCCTGGCCCTTTGTCACATAAGGGGCACGACTTCACTCAACGATACTGGACAAGCGCCTGCGTTTAGACTAGAGGCTTAGCCTTTACGGGTTTCTGCAGGCTGCCTGCTGGCCCAGGACCGTTTAAGACCGTCGTGGCGTCCTTCCCTTCAGTACCTCATGATTAGGTTGTTTCCGTGCAGGATCACCGGTTTCCTGGTAATTGCGTTCTGCCTGGTCAAGAACGTGCGCGGCGCCATGATTTACGGCATTGCATACGTCACCATCATCTCCTGGTTCCGCGGCAGCTCCAAGGTCACCTACTTCCCCCACACCGACGCCGGCGACGCGCGCTTCGAGTACTTCAAGCAGGTGCGCCTCACTTGATGTCAGCTTCTCTCTTCGTTTGAGCTGGAGGTCCGGTTTTATGGTGTCCTTCATTATTTGCATGTTTGGCAACAGACAACTCCTCTCGAGTGCGCTGCTTGGTATGAGGAAGCGATTCCGAGGGTTACTGTCTAGGTTTTACTTGATTTCACGGAACTGTCAAGCGACTTTTCGCAGTCAAGCATAGGGGCATCTCAAACCAGGACCTTCGCGGGTTTTCCTATGTTCGATGTCTCCAGTTTCCATCTTGTGGTGTTCTGGTCATTTGGGTTTTCCTTGTGTTGGATATATCCAGTTTGAATCTCCAGATTCCGATTTGTGGTGTTCTGGTCCTCCGCTTTTTCTTGGTATTCTGGTCATCCTTCTTCCTTTGGTGTTTTGTCTTTCTTCTTTTCTTCCGTCTAATATCATGTTCTTGACCCTATACCTGGCCGCCCTCTTTGTTTTCCAGGTAGTCGACTTCCACGTGATCAAGAAGACGGCAGGCGCGTTCGATTTCACGGCCATCAACAAGGGCAACTTCTGGGTGACGCTCATCACTTTCCTGTACGTCGACATGATGGACACCACCGGCACGCTCTACTCCATGGCCAAGTTCATCGGCTTCGGTGAGTGTCAAGAACGGGGAGTGTTAAGAGTCCAAAAAGTTCGTGCTTGGACAAGGCGCACATCATCGTCCTCTCCTTGAACGGTCACGGGGGTTTCGCAGGCTTTTTTCTTCTTGGATTCGCCTTGAGCTGTTTCGCCAAGGCTCAGGCTGTCCGAGCTCTTCAAGTTGCTCGAACTTGCGGCTTGGTCAAATCTGCGGGAAGAAAGCATATACTTTTTCTGTCTCAACCGGAGCGCTCTTCTGTAAAAACGGGTACCCCTTACAGTACAGCTTCCGCTTCTTTAGAGATCGCACATCTCATCAACGTTGCCGTGAGAAGCATTCCTTGCTTAATCGGAGGATTCTTGGCGCTTTATTGCTGCAGTCAATAAGTAACTGCCGTCTTTCTTGCCACGACTGCCCCAAAGCCTTATCCCTCCATCCTAGACGATGCTGCAAGTCTACACGAATACGGAAAGAACTCGAACCTTACTGCTGAACGTAACCTTTCTCCTCTATCTCCTCCAGTTGACGAGGAGGGCAACTTCCCGGGGCAGTACCCCGCCTTCATGTCGGACGCCACCGCGATCGTGGTCGGGTCCGCTCTGGGCACCTCTCCCGTGACCGTCTTCGTGGAGTCTGCCACGGGTATCCGCGAGGGCGGCCGCACCGGCCTCACGGCGCTGACTGTGGCGTCGCTCTTCTTCGTGTCCCTCTTCTTCGCGCCCATCTTCGCCTCCATCCCGCCCTGGGCCAACGGGCCGCCCCTCATCCTGGTGAGCGCCGCCTTCTTCTTCTTCTTTTCTTTTCCTCCGTATTCGAATTTGTGTTGAGGGGGTCCGAAGGTGGCTTGGTTAGTGTGGACAGCAAGGGACGGTGCGAGTGAGCAAGTTGTGATGCTGGCTAGCACTACAGTCTATGGTGACGTCCGTAGTCGTGACGGGTCTAGCTTGCTACTACGGAAACAAGATTTGTCCCTCCGTTTCTTGGTAAGGGCCTGGCAACTCAGATCTGACGTATTTGCTCTAGGAGGCTCGAACGGGGCTGCGTTTGATGGTTTCGCTCAGATATGAACTTTTTCTAAAAGCTAAAACTGAAAAGAGACAAAGAGCTAGGATTTCTCAATTCCCTGCCAGCATGAGAGCCTCGTTAGGCTGGAGAGTTTTGCAATTCCCGAGCTCCTCGTTTAAGAAACCCGAATTCTCACGGTTGAACCTGACCCGCTCGCCTCCCCTTCTCGCTTCCCAGGTTGGCGCCATGATGATGAAGGCCATCGCGGAGATCAACTGGAACGACCCGCGCGACGGCATCCCCGCGTTCCTGACCATCATCATCATGCCCCTGACGTACTCCATCGCGTATGGCGTCATCGCGGGCATCTGCTGCTACATCCTGCTGCACATTCCCGACTACCTCTACTACCACGGCCGCAAGCTGGCGGGCATGCCCGTGCCGGAGCCCGAGGCCGAGTTGTCGCCAACCGGGAGCCCCCCGGCCAAGCCCTACCAGGACACCGGGATGCCCGAGCACAAGGTGTAAGGCGCCCGGGGGAGTCGGTTTTGAAGAGCCCGGGGTTCTGCGGTTTATTGGTTGGATGGAAGGCTCGGAAAGCTGGGGTTGCGCCTCTGGAGAGCCAGGAGAATGAGCCCGGGAGCTCGGGGATGCGCGCCGGAGGGTGGCTCGAGAAGGGGTTGAAAGGATGTTGTTCGCGCATTGACGACCGGAGGTGTTTGAAGAGCCCGTGGTCATATGGTATACATAAAGTGATTATTCGAAGGGGCCGAGTGCAAGTGTAGCACGGCACTTGCGTTCACTGAACATTTCCTGTGCTATTGAATGCAACATGGTAACTATCTAGCACGTTAAACAGGGTTATTAGGAGCTGATTTATTATAGTCGAAAGATAGGTCTATATCTAGAAGTTGTCGATTGTCTGGGCTTGCAATACTGTAGTAAACTTACACGGAAGCCGTCAATATGGTCTAAGACAGTCGGGTCCGATAGTAAGCTGCGAAAATGAAGAGGTAACAGAGCGAAATGTACACTATTTTAGTTAAGCTGCTTATCAAGAAGCGTTGGCATGTGCGCAAGTCAAACGTCTATATTTGCAATTCCTTCCGTGCAATGTTTTTCAATCCATGGTCGCACTGTCGCAGCCAGCGAGCATTCGGCCGTCCACACGACATGCCGGTCGGCGCTGAGCCGCGTTTTTCATGTACTTGCACTTAATTTTGTGCACAAGCGGGCCCGTTCTAGATGACTTATCAGAATTGCGTAATGATGCTACGCATGTCTATTAGCATCGATTTGCTGCACATGTCCAGAACAGACTTGTAAGTGAAATACAACTGCCAATCATCGACCTCTTGCATGCACATGGTCTTGTACAAATCGTCGAGCGTGCGTACGCGGAGCCTCGGCAGCCTGTAATGATGAACTTTTGTAAGCGAAGGATTTGCCCAGATCCATGTCCTGTGTTACAATTATACCCTGCGCTACAAGATAGCACTTCGTAAACTAGCTCATGCATGCATGCCGACTCGTCAGATCGAACTGTGTTTCTATATTTCTGCGCAGGCGAGACTAGCTAACGCTCCCTGCCATTGCCCAAACGATTTTCTCAAGTGTTTTCCATGTCCGCTACAAACGAATTTTACAGGCTCGTCCAAAGAAAGGTCTACTCATCATGATGCAAGTTCTGCCGCTGCCCTGTCAGGCGCGTAACTGCACCCGCTTTGACGCTCAATTATCCCGAATCTCGGCCCCATCGCCGCGAGGCCCCCAGGCTCCTCCTTAACCCCGCTTCCCATGAACGCTTCCCCCCGGGCCGCTCCTAAAAAATCTCTACGGGCCTGCTTCCCGCTTTGGCACGCGCTTCCCGTCCTCGTCAGCAGCTTCTCGCGTCTTCCTGTTCCTGCTCGACTTGCCCTTTTTCCCCTTTTTCTGCCCCTCCAGCATTTCCCTCTCTTCTCCTAGCTCCCCCTCCTCCGCCCCACCGTTCTCCGCCCCTTCCTCCGCTTTCAGCACTCGACCGAAGAACGTCTCCCAGTCCAAGGCCGCACCGCCAGCCGCCCGGTCTTCTTTCGCGCCTCGGGGCTTTCCCCCGGTCGCATCGTCCTCGAGGAAACGCTCCAGCCCTGCGGGCACCGGAACGCCCAGTTGCTGCCCCCGGCTGACCAGCTGCCGCAGGTGCCGCCGTCTTTTGCGGCTGTCGACTTCCAGGTCGAGCTCGCCGCGGGCCAAGCGCGCGGCGCCCTCCGCCAACTGCAGAAAGCAGAAGATGCCCAGTGCTTGACCGTCTTCTACACAGTATTGGAGTCTTTCCGGTTTGTCGTCTTCCTTCTCTGAAAAAGTGGGCGTTGCGGCTCCTCATTCATGGAGGCTGGCCCGCTTTTATTTGCAGTTTCGGTTGTGTCAAAAAGGTGTCTCCTCGTAAAGTCTGGATGTTCCTCTGAATCGGATATTTATACTGAAGAAGGTTTTAAGGGGACGCTTAGCTAGCTTGGTCGATCGAGAGGCAGCTCAAGCATGCGACGACGAAAACAGAAAGGACACGAGGTCTGCAGGGTTTCGTATCCCGACTTCGAAGAACAGTTAAAGTAGTAATGTAATGTAACAGTAATGTAGCGAGACGGCGTCTTAAGATCGAGATGATGAATTCCGAATCCCCTGAAAAGCTCTCTGCAGAACCTAAAACTGTAGCATGTGGCAACGAAGTTTTAGGTTCTGCTGCCAAGTTCTCCGAAGTTGATCAACCCTTCCGCCCAAGCTTTTGATTGCAAGGCGCCTCGTCTGCTAACCCTTTCGTAAACGACTTCAGCGGTCTCAAAGTTGGCCTGTTCGGCTCATGCGCGCGTACAATCTGCAAGGAACCGACTCATGTGCGATACAGAGGCTGCGCTCACCTTTTTCTGGATATTGGCCCCTGTTGGGAAGCACTTTTTGCGGTCCTCCCGCCACCTGAGCGCCTTCTCCCCTGCTTCCTTGCTCACCGGCGCTTTGGGCGGGGTCGGTACCTCGTCGTGGTTATGAAAGCGGTGCTTGGCCATCGCCTTGCCTGCAGATAGAGAAAGAGAGCGGGCTTAAAATCTGACGAAGCGCCATCGAAGACAAGTGGGCTATTTGATTGCAAGATTGTTGGATGGCGAACTCTAGCAATCGAGGAAGTCGGCGTTTTGAAGCTGAACTAAAAGAACTTTCAATAGTCCAGAAGAGCCTTGAAGCGCATTCTCGAATACACCCAAGTGGACCAATCCTTCTCAGGCAATCGAAGTCGAGAGTTGCTGGTACTGTTTAATTAGGCAGGCGCTCGTTTGACCCCATACGATGTCAGAGCATCAAAAACATGCTTAAGGGCTATTGACCAATTCTCTCTTTTGTGCATGGCGTCACAAAAGGACCTCCACATCTAGAATCAAAGCCAATCAATCCGAAGAAATGACAACCTCCCCAAGCTAAGCTACCGAGACAACGATCAATGCACTTGGAGCAGCGCTCAAACTCATGCGAAATTTCTGGGTATTTCGTTGTTCAACCGAGTGCCCGTGCTGAGAACAGGTGGAATCAAGCTTTCACACAAGCCTCTGCATTACAAATGCGGCGCATTCACGCCTAGCAGTTCCCTTGCGTTATCCGCTCTTTCACCTCGACTCGAAGAAACAACTTTAGCTTTCTGACTCTATTGTAGACCTCCAGATTGAAATCGAAAGTCTTACGTCCCCCAAAGAAGTTGCACCCCGGCTCCTCGCACTGCTTGCCCATCCCGCGCCACCGCTGTTGCCACGGCCGTCTGACTGTCAGTGTGCTGGGGGGTTGCTCTTGCGGCGTTGCGTGCCCCGGGAAGCTCCCCCCGACAGCTCTCTGGAAAGGACTATTCGGCTGGACTGGCCTCTGGGGGAAGCTACTCGAACTGGGGAGAATCGGACTGGGTTTGCCCAAGGCTGCTACTAGATGAGAATTGGGAGGCGTCACAGGTCGGGGGCCCGCCACCGGGAAAGAGAACGGGGTTTGAGCCTGGCCCGCAAAAGCTTGATACACGTTTGGAAAGACGTTTATCCCTTGGACCGGGAGACCTTGACCCGGATTGGGGAGCACCACCCCCGGTTGAAGCTGGAGCAACTGACCCGGGTTACCGAGCATAGGTGCGTTTTGAACCGGGGTGTTTGTGCCAGGGTTAGGAAACACCGTCCCGGTCTGGACCGAAACAAAGTGGTTAGGGGTGGCCGGTTGAGCGACCGCGAGGGGGTTAACCACAAGCAATTGACCCCCGCACTGATTCTCAGGGAAGTTCTTCCCCGTCTGCTGAGCCTGCATGGCGTGACCGGTTAAGTGCCCCGGGAGGCAGCCTTGTTGGACCTGCCCGTATGCCGCCTGTCCAATACCCAGACCCTGTCCGAACGCAAGAGGTTGCGCAAAACCGCCCACATGTCCGGAAGCTGCCACGTGTCCCGTTTCGTGGGGCAGTCCGAAACCCTGCGGCTGACCAAAGCCCTGCGCCTGTCCGAAAAGTCGTTCCTGTCCGAGCGAAGATTGGGCCTGACCTTGAAACGTCACGAAACGTTGCGGCGGCTGCTGAACTAGGGGTTGAGGGTTTTGAGAATTTGGAGGTCTAACGGGACCCTGGGGCGAGAAATGGGCAGCAGGACCTGGCCAGAAGTTCGCCATGGTGGTTGGAATTGTCCTCGAGGGGGGCCGAGTTCGACGGACTTGACACAGACCGCGAAGCAGAAGCGAAGTGTTTCTGCATGGATAGCGCTAGCAGCAGCTGGTCAAACTGCCCAGTTGTGCAATGATGTCTGAAGAAAGGTCGTCCGTCAGGACAAGGACGAAGGAGAAACATTCAAGGTTCCCACAACCTCGTAAATCAATCTGACGTGGATATGACGTGGCAAAAGAAACAGGCTGTATCCGCCACTGCCTTATTTCACAGAAACTTCTTACGAAGGGGATGCTGACCAATGACCTTCTGGCAATGCTCAAGAGCAGATTCCCAAGGCTTTTTCGGGATCCAATCTTTGAGTCAACTCTTCAAATCACAAGGAAGTGAAATCTTGGAGATTGTCTGTCTTCTCCACAAAAACCGATTCTTAGGAACCTGCTATCAGGGCGTAACGCAGCAAAGCTTTCTCAATTTCGAACCGTGGACAATATGGTGACTCCGGAGTTGCGCTAGCTAACACGTGCAAAAAATAGCAGCTTGGTTGCTCAAAGCTACGTATGTTCAAACTGAATTTCCAAATGTGTCTTCATACTCCTTCTTATGATGATAATGAGTGGCATTTCATACATCTTGGATGCTTCTCCTTCCTCTTCTTTTGTAAGAGGCTGTAGATGGAGCATGCCAACGTTTTGCCGAACTTCATCCTCGTAACTCACCTCGCGCCCCTTTTAACCCAATGAATACTAGTAGGAGGTCCCTTGCCAGAGTTGACTCCTTCTAAGAGCTTGCACACCTCTTTCTGAAGTGGGAGAACAGCAGGTCTTGCAAAGAAGCGCGGCACTCAGAAGATGGTCCCTCAAGAACCGTATTCCGTGCGCACCCGAGCAAAATCGATCCCTGAGGTCTCGCGGAAATGCAGCGCCGCGCCCAGCCGGTCAGCTTCCCTGCTTCGAAATGACTGAATGCAAGCTGGTTGTGCAGCGGGTAAGACCTCATTTTCAGCGGACCTTCGCTTCCACTCTAATTCCTACACAGTGACTTGCCTGCGCTGAAGTATCTCCTCTACAAAAGAACGCCACTCTACGGGAAGAAGGCCCCCAGCCTTGCGAGAGAGTAATTCTGGCTGCCTGCCCAATTGAGGTGCCCTTCCATGCATCTTCACAACATCAATCCATGCTAGCTGGGCTTCCTCTCGGGAGAATCCGCAAAATCGTACGGAAAGCCTCGCCATGCAGATCATTGGAGAAAATCGTCGAACGACGAGGACTAAGCCTCTGCGCATTCGAGGCAGCCTGGTCATACTCGAATTTTGCTTAGCAGTACAGGCGACAACTTCGTCAGTACCTTCACGCTCAGTCTGCTAATATACTGTTTCATCAAAGCGAAGAGAGATTGCTGGCCACAACACGACGAAAACAGCGGTCTCATAATTACCAGAACGAGGGTCCAGTGCACCTTCGCAACATGAGACGCTAAAAACTCGCATCCGGAGGGACGTCTTCTGCTTTCTCTCGTATGCAGCTTTTTGAAGCGGGTCACTAGCAAAGATGGAAAGGGACGATTCGATTCTATCCCAGGCGTCCCATCACCGGGCGTGCGTACTCCTGGTGAAGCGAAAGGACTTTGGGCAGAAGGAACACCAAGGCACCTGGCCCGAGATCGACGAGTTTTGCGTGGGGCTCTCTGCCTGGTATAACGTGTTTCAAGCAGCTATTGAATGCAACGCAAAGAGGCCCGCTCTTGTCTTTATGGCGGTGGTAAACCCTTTTCTTGCCAAGTGGGCGCCTAAGACTGAGGGGGATGAGTTCAAAGGCTTTCTGTATGATGCTGAGAGCTCGACATTCTCGATAGACAAGCAGGTGTGGGGCAGCATGCACGAGCACTTCAAGCGGGACTTCGACGCGGCGAAGGAACTTGACTCACTCGAGTGAGTCAAAACAGCTGCCATGGCTCATCTGCTGATGACCGATTCTTATAACGTAGACTGGCCCTCTCTAGAAACTGTCACAGTGTGAAGTACTCAAGACATGAACTTTTACGTGGATGATCCAGAATCCAGAACCTGGATCATCCACGAAGAACTTCGAGTGCTTGAGGGACACGCAGAACAGTAATCTCTCTCTTTCGAGGTCTCTCATTCTTCGCTTAGGGGGTAATTTCTCAGGCTGCGGTCCTACTCTACTCTGTGCCCCTTCTTGAAACATACTGAGATCTCGAAGAACGATACCGTCTTCATTGCCTTTGATTCACTCGCAGGGAGGTTCGCTCTTCGTCTGCTTTGGCCAAGATCCTGGCCCTCATGATGGTCAACTTCGAGCGGGAGAGGCAGATCTGGCTGGTGGGTCCTTGCAATTCATGATTCTCAATCCTTGACTGACATGTCTCCTGGAAGTCTTTGCTTCTCTGCGGATCAGCCTGATGAGCTTCAAATTACTGCCCTTCAATGTGGATAGTTTGGTGAAACGCCTTTTGACTTAAGCAGGAAAGCTCAGCTTTGTTGCTTTACAGGTCTTTCCTTCACAGCTTGCGTGCGCAAATTGGGAGTTGCGGGTTTAAAGAATCAAAATAATCTACAGAGTCTCTTGGCGGGTCTTTCTTTTTCTCGTGCTGTTTCCAATGTTACAATCGACAGAAACTCTTGACGGGTTTTTCTTTTCTCGTAGCTTTCCAACAGATTAAATCCTCTGTACTTTTGAAACCTCCAACCTGCGCCCGTCACATGCTGAAACGAATAATCTCGTATCAACAAAATGCATCGGCCTTGTCTTGTGACCTCCTTTCCTCAGCCCAGCAGCTCGAAGTGGACAAGCTCCTCTTACGCCGTTTCGATTTAATGAGCATAGAAAGAGCGTTTCGGCGACGACGTCCTCCGTGCAAAGTATTAACTCATGGCTCTCAATGAAGCCGTCCGGTTCTTGCAGCAAAGTCGTCACTGACACGCCCCGATTTCCTTGCACGCGTTGGCAGAGGGCAAATCGGACGGCCTCGGACGCTGTTCGGCGGACTCCCTGCGGACGCGTATTGGCGGACGGGGAGTATGCACCGCCAGCCGATTGGCGGTCTCTGTTGGAGGCGGCGCGCTCCGGCGATCAAGAAGAGCCGGTCAGTGGGACCGAGGTGAGAACGAAGTCAGAAGTGCGTTGGCTGAGAGCAGGCCGATGTGTCTTTCTTGTCAAAAGACCCTGCTTTACACTGAGAAGAAACACTTGAGGTGTAGACCGGGAACGTATACGGAAAAAGGCCGTGGCTAGAACAAATTTGCCAACCTTATTAAGAAAGCAACGGAGTTATACAGAGTGGATCTAGATGTGATGCTTCTATGCATGAGCAATTGACCTGCAGCGCAGCTTGTGTGACCTTGCAGTTTCGTTCCTTGTTCGCGGAGTTCTTCCTTTTTACACCGAATCCTTCAAAGATAATCAGACAAGCAAACGGCCGTTTCTTTGAAGTGTTTCCATTGTTGTTTACAATGATGTTGTCTGAAACCTTGGACGTTAAGGGCCGGCCAGATACGTGTCATTCGTTGCCAGCGCGTCTCATTGACGATCGTACGTATCTCCCTTGCTCGCGTTCTACAGAACGGCGCGGCGGCCGCGGAGAGCGCGCGCTCTTCTGGCGGTGCGCGCGTGCGCCCTGGAGCTGGCAGTGCCACGCAGTGCGATAAGTGCGGGGCCAAGTTCCAAACGCCACGTGGCGTCATCACCCACCTCGGCAGATACTGCCCCAATATATCCTACGGCAAGCGGAAGGTGAGATGCCATGCTCAACAGCCTCTTCACGATACACTTGAGTAAACGGAAAGCTGTTCCCGACTTGAGCACACGCTGGTTATGGAAGACTGTCCGCCTGCAAGTTTTCATCGGCGTAATCATGCAGCATTTGACCTTTGCTCGTTTACCCGTGTTGACCGGACCCTCAAATGTAGTTACCTTCCGTCTCAGCACACAGTGCAGAGATGTTTGCCCTTGTAACTTTTGTATCTTCATCGAACAGAAACGTCCCGCCGACAAGTTTCCCAAAGACAGTAAGGGCCGAGAGTCTTCGGCGCATTCGCATGATGACGTTGGGGGCGCGGCGGCGCCGTCATTAAAAGCCTGGGCGACTGCTGACGTGGCGGGCGACCAGCTTCGGGAAGACACGGTAACAGACGTCGCCGCCATGATTGCTAGCGGGGTTTCCGGCATCTTGAGGGAAGCCGCCAAGCGCGCGCGCGCGCGTCAAGAGGCGGAAACACCGCAGACACCAGCTGAGTGCTAAGCGAGATTGATTAGAGTCCTCTGGACCAGGACATCGGGGCACGTCGAGTACTCTCGAGCAGCAACTTTGATCAATGTCCTTGCGATGAAAATCCTCCTTTCTACAGTCATTCTGAGCCGGCTCGTGACTCATCAGGTTCAAAACACGCCGGCGCAAGTAGCGTTGCAGGAGGCTTCTGGGGTCGCAGACAATCTACCTATTAGGCTCAGTCACGACGGCGCCCTCGAACGATTGACCGAGTTTTGTCTCGTCAGACTAGCTGAACAGGCCGATGACCGTATATAGGCGAATTGCTATGCGACGGCCGGTTAAGTACTGCAGGATCGATAGTTGTGGTATGCCTATAGATGGTACAATCTCTGCATAGGCGAGCCGGAGTGTTTGAATACATGTGCATGTCTTGCGAGGATCAATCTTAATCCCGTGATCGGAGATTCGCAATTGGAGGATGTGCACAAGCTCTTGCGCAAGAGCTTCAATCAATCTATGAATCTAAGTAGTTTGGCGTCAGCATTTACGGGCGGCACGCGTGGATCGAGGAATGTGTACGCGTCGCAAACATTTGCTGCCTTAGTGGGCGGCTGCTGCCCAGCGGTTGCGCTTTGCGCGTTTACGTGGATCAGTCGGGCTTCCTGTAGACAGCGCATGTGCGCTATTGAGTTGGTGTGGTACGGGCAAGGTGCGTCAGTGTGCCGGCCCTGCATGATCGCGAAGGAATATATACGCTTTAGGAAGTATCGGCTAGCTAATAGAGGCGATTCTTCTAGCGCTAGGCATGCGATATGCACATGAATGGCTTGTATGTTACCTTGCAAGTTGAGGGCCTGGGGCGTAAGTTCCGAAGTGCCACTAAAACCTTGAACGGCATGTAATAACACAGCTGCATGTGCGCAGATCATCGGTATCGTGGAACCGAACCCAGCATGTCCAGCTCCTACATTACTCAATCAAGTCATTGTTCAGTGCAATGGACAATTGGTATCAATCCGACTTGTATGGGGCCCGGCATGTCACTACCATCTTCTGGCGGATATACTGGTCGCGCGGCGACAGACCAAAATCAGATCCGGCCGCCCCGTGCTTTAGAGGGACGTAAATTGCAGGGCTCCGGCAGGCAACAGCAGGGAACGGGCAAATATCTGACGAATACGTCGTGCCAGACGACGATGACACCATGCGGGTGTACATCTACGTGCTGTGGCCGGGCAGCGCAAATGCGCCTCACCATACGAGACTCTCAACGTTTCTAGCCTGAGCGTCTGGCTGATGTACAGTTGTCTGGCCGATGTGCAGATATGGTCGATCGGAAAAGCGTCGCACTCAATCGTTGAAGGCCCTTGCAAGAACCAGCGGACTCCTTGCGCCATCAAAAGGACACACGCGACTACCAAGGACTCGTTGCCCACTTAAAAATCTGACCGAGGAATTATAAAATTTTGTCAGATAGTTTTGATCTCGAGTTGAAACCTCTGGTCAAGCAGAGACGCTTATTCCCGCAGCTACGAGAAGAAGCGTGTCTGCCCATTGGAAGCTCATAGCTGGTGCAGAGCTGGCGCCTTAGTAGAAGTTGCCCTGATCTCTAGGGCGAGCGAGTTCCTCCTGTAAATGTACGAAGCATCAGTCAGAGAAGCTAAATGCACTTAAGGCAGAATTGCACAGGAACAATTACACCACAATGGGGAGAGTCGAAGTCAAAATAAACTCCGCGTCAGACATGTCCACTTGGAAGGTGAACGGCCTTTGGTGTATTGCCGATGTGGAGGCCCTTCTTTAATTTCTTACAAGGGAGCTTTCTAGAGTGCACACCCTGTTCTTTAGAAGTTCTTCACGGGCCCCATAAAGCGACCAATCCTCGACCTACTCGAGATTGCAGGCGAAGGGCGACAGATGCCAGAGCGACCAACACTCAGACATAGAAACCGCAGGATTTGGCAGGAAACTCTGGAACGAGAAGCTTAAAGATAATTCTATGCAGCATTCAGCTTATACTTCTGCCCGAGATCTAAATTCGAAGGGGATGGGAGTTGGAAGCTCACAGTAAATGCTTTCCGCAGGTCTGCTATTTCCGTATCCACCGCATCGATGGCTCGTCGGAAGACAGTCTCAGGGTTAGTGGTGTCTCTTGCTTGCACCTGAGGACAAAAGTAAACCATCTCAGGCTCCTTAGAAACACTTGCCACCCGCACAGAAGTGTCTGGCCATGCAACAACTCGGGTGCACCAGAATAATGACTCTCTTTTGCGGCTGCAGTTAACGGTCAGTTTGACTAGAGCCGTACTCGGTTGATTGCAACTACAATCACCTGCAGCTGGGATTGACAAGACCCGGCATGCTTTGACTGCCTCCCATCCGCATACTTCAACCCTTTGCAATGTAGGCGTGAATTGAGTAGTAGAGACTGAATATGTCATGCGTGCGTGTATTGTAAAGGCTTGACCATCTAAGATAAACCCCAATCACACATGGACATCAGCAACCACCACTGCTCTTGGGGAAAACTTTGTGCCCCGCTGATGAGCACTAACGGTTTGAGCTAGAGAGGGGGTCGTGGAACATGTTGACTGACCTTGAAATTGATCTTGTACTCAAGCGGATGAGGCGCTTTGTAACCAGCAAACAGCACCTCTGGATCTCTGTGTAATTGCCTGCAAAGAAAGGATCTCCTTTTGCATTCAGCGTTCCTCGTTCAATCTAGTCTAGAAGCATCCCTGTCTCATCTTCATGCGAACGGCAAGAGGACCCGGGAAGCTGATGTGCTGATCAGAAGCAGAGGCCGAAACTTGCCATCGGCTCAACTTCCATCTTAGAAGCGACAGCTCACCAAGAGTGACAGCAGCAACCAATTAACTCCCCCAAGCTCCTACTGACATGTCAAAGACTTGAGACAAACTTCCAGGACCGCAGATGCTCGGGCCAATCAAGCAGATTCCAGGAACTGTGGCCCGCAGCCGACTGTGGTGAGACTCTCAAAACTGGGGAGGGTCCGGGGGACGAATGACTTACATTCTTATCAAGTTGCCGAGTGTGTGGTCTTCCCGCTGAACTTCAAAAGTTGCTGCATTGGTGATACGCGTGTCTTTGATCCTCGTCACTCTGCAGCGATTGAAACACATAATTGATCGTACAGATGACTCAATAGACTGCATATTGTGCTAGCGTTGAAAGAGACTTCGCCCATGTAACGCCTGTGGTCGTACTGCCTGAAGAGTCCTGAAAATGGTTGCAAGTTGCACCACTACATCGCAACACTGAAAAGCTCAATCTCACAGTGCATTGACTCCAATAATAACAAGTCCTCAAGCAGATGTGCAGCTCAAACAAAGACTGTGCTTGATTATCTTGGAGTCTGATTCTCTGGGCTGGGGACCATTGAATGTCTTCTCTTTAGTCTTCGCTTGCAAGATCATTTTCTGTCTTTCGCCGCAGCATTGCAGCGGAAGGCCAAAGTGCACCCGCGATTGCTGACTGTGGCCTTACTTTGAGACGCCCTCCGGCAGTACAAAGCGCTCATATCTGTCTGGGGCGTTTGTCATTGCCACGTCCCAGATGCGCGCTTCTGGTCTGTGCTGCTCTTAGCGTGCGGCCCCACCGCTCTGGAATCCAAACACGCTACTTCCAAGTGCTCCTTGCTCAGCCTTCAAGAAGCTATCTCTAGAGCCCGCTTGATCACTTGCTTGGCGGCCAATGATGCATGGATCACCAAGGCCCTCGGTACCTAACAGGCTATCTGCTGATTGGTGGTGCGTTGGTGGTGCGTGTTGTCGTTCTCCAGTCAGGCACAACCCCAATTGGCTTGTGAGCGCCCTGTCACCTGTGCTCCGAGTCCTAGACCTGAGAAATTAAGTACCGGTACGTTGACATTGACAACCTTCTCAACACAAGGAGATGGCATCCGGGCCATCTTTCCGGCGACCATACTTCCGCAACCGTCTGGAAAATGGACGCTGCGCAGGGTGAATTCGCCACATGCAAGGTCACGTATACAGCCGGTGCCTCGGCAGCTACGGCTGCCCAGAGCCGTCAAATCCAGATAGAGCAGATTGACGGTCGTGGAGCACACGGCCGCCGTGCTCCACGGGCTAGCCCGCCGGAGGGCGGTCTCGCTGATTCTTTGATTCTTGTTTCCGCTTCCGACGACAGACCAGGCGTTGTACTTAGTATTATTTGAAGGCTCTTATCGGGACAAGCAAGCGAGTCAAGCAAGCGAGACAACTGCACCATAGTGCAGATGGCCTTGTGCAGCTATAGCGAATGTATTCTTATATTGGCTTGACCTTGTAAAAGCTTCAAAAGTTTGTATTGAGCTAGACGGATAGGCCTTCGCTTGCAGTCCGATAACGGTCCTCAACGGGGGATCGACGCGCTAGTCTCTGCGAGATGCTCCCTGGAGTCTGGACAGCTTAATTCACGGCTGGTGCGGGGCTGGTGCATAGATGTTGTTAGACCGTCAATCCTAACAAATATGGACCCGGCAAGGTTGAGTCGCAGGTTTCTGATTATGATTGCTGAGAGCTCGTGCTATCTGTTGCCGCAGCACTGATCTCACTGTTTGCACGCGGTCGATTGTGTTAAAGTATAAGACTCAGGGACTCGCTGCCAAAGCACCAGATCAACATGCGCGGCATTCTGGGCTCTCGAGATGGCCACGCTCCGCGTTAGGCCATACAGTGACTATTTGGAGAACGTTCTGACGGCAGGACATGCTTCCTATCGGAAGGAAAGATACGTTCGGAGAGGAGAGAGTATGCAGACCAATGTTGGCGTAAAGCGCCACAAGTTGCAAAAGCGACGCACTAATCGTACTGGGCCGCGGCTGAACGGCGACATACTTCCGAGTGGACTGGAGTGTATCACCCAATCTTGTCAAAACAAATGCGCTGCGGCTATCGACGATCATGCGCAATCTCGGATCCCGCGCCTCGTGAATTATGTGTCGCACCCGCAACTGCCGCGTCAATCCTGACATGATGATTCCGCGAACCTAAGCTGTTCTCTGGCAGGGTATCAGCTTGCTCAGTAGAAGACACTACAAAGTAAGGTCACGAAGAGCCGAGCCGCGATTTGTCCTTACGAAATGAGGTCTGGCGGACTTAATTTCGTGATCAAATTCCTCCCAAAACTTTCAGAAGTCTTCAGCGTAGGCCTCGGATAGGCTTGTACTTTCTTTCACTTCTTACTTCGAGATGATACGTTCGACCTTATTGGAGCTACGAAGTCTACTGTCCCAAAGTGGGTCTCCGTTGGAGCTACGAAGTCTACTGTCCCAAAGTGGGCCTCCGTTGAAACATTCTCGAGACGACGTCAATGCCCGGCGTGCACTTCAAGGAATACTACTGACAAAAGAGACAACGCGACCAAATCATGAACGCAAGTATTACCCAAAAACAGAGATGCATCATCTGGCGGTTTGCTCAATCGTTCATTTGACTGTCGCTTGTACTAAGGAAAGAGGCATAGGACAGGCCGAATGTAAAGGCGTATCTTGTTTCTTATGCACTCTGCCCTAGTCTCGCTATGCGCCGCTGCCGCAGCGCTTGACGCCACGTCATCTCCCTCACATGTACAGCCTCTCTTTTGACAGTGCGCGCCTCAAATCGTTTCTTATCTGCTTTAATTTCTGATAGCAAGGAGTCAGAAAAGTTCAGGTGGGCGTTAAGAATCAGAGTTCAGCACTACTGCCCATACCCCGATCTCCCTCTCAGGTCCTACAGTCCAGCTTTTCTGTATATGGTGTCCGTCCGGTATATCATACAGTGGTCGCCCCTAACCCCTCGGTTAACAACCCGGTTATGCGGCCTTGGCGGCGGGGGACTTGGGCGAGGCCGGGGTGGCGACGGACGGCTTTCCGGCGACCGCGTCCTTGATGCCCTGGATGATCTCGGTGGGGATCGTCTTGACGGTGCCCAGAACGCCGGTCAGGATGAACGGCGCGCCCGCCACGTTCTGCAAAGGGGACGAGCGGAGTGAGAAGCGGGAATCTTTCCGGCAGAGCTCATTCAAACGGAAGCAGGGCGAGGCGGAAGGAGCAGCACTCTGTCCCCTGAGCGGGGCTTCATTGAGGCTTTTGGAGAAAGGTGCTTCGGCTAGGAGCAACGCCAGCAAAGGCGGCAAGAAACGCAAAACATCGTCGCAGCGCGCGGAGCGTACGGTCCTGTCTTCGTTCTACCTGTTTTGCGTGGCAGCGAACCCCACAAAATCAAAGTATTGAGAACCGACGTCAGTGCTCGCCGCTACTTGCCTTGATTGTCTGGTGCTTGCATTGGCGCCTCATTGCGCCGGGCATAAACGGCCTTAAAACAAACAAACTCTGATAAAGACTTTACGCCCCAAAACGCGCGCGCACCTTGACGTTCATGGCGACGGCGTGCACGGCCTTGAGGATCTCGAAGGGGTTCATCTCGGAGTTGGAGAGCGCGTCCTTGGCCTTCTCGGGGAACTCCTCCGCCTTCTTCACCAGCTCCTCCAGCTCCTCCTTGATCTTCTCGCCCACCTCGCCGATGTGCTTCAGCCGGTCAATCAGCTTCTCAATCTGGGAACGAACCAGAAAGCAAGGCTGAGAAGCTGAAACAGGAAGGGAACTTTGGCGTAAAGGTCAACCTGCTTTCGCATCAGCAAGGCACCTAGAGCGGGTGCGACACATGGCCAGATCGAGGCTGGTTTGGGAACAAGAACGAGAACGAGAACGAAAATATGCGTCTGTTTTTCAACCTGCTGACGCACGCGGGCAAGTGCGGTTTCAATGCTTTCTACTGTAGGCCCGAACGAGGGGTTGGTCGCGTGCCGTCTCAAAGTGTTCCTATTGAGGCCTGTTGATGAGTCCAGAAGCAGATGCGTAACGCGCCCTCAAAGCAGAGCATGACACGCCTTTAATCTCTGACGTTCACAAACTGTAAACCGCTCGCGCGCGCGCTCTCACCACTTCGACGATGCACGCGAGCGGCTTGGGCAGGTCGTGCACGGAGGGCATCTTGATCTCGAAGGTGGAGAAGTCGACGTCGAAGCCGTGGCCCTTGGCCATCAGGTGCTTCTTCAGCTCGCAGATGGCGCCGCTCAGGCTCAGCGGGCCGTTGATGGCCGCCAGCACCGCGCGCACGTTGTACACTTGCAGGTTGAACTTGTCCACTGCGCGCACGCGAGGACGACGTCAGCGATATTGCGTCGGTGGGGAGACGATCGAAGATGGTGTTGGGAATGCTGACGCTGATGTAATTGGCCGCGACGAGGCTCTCTCTTCGAGAAGCAGAACTAACAGGGAGGCGTGATCGAATGAAAGCCTGCAAGTTTTATCTTTCCAGAGTGCGGATTTCGTATTCAGGCCCTGCACGTGCTGACGTCAGCAACGGGTTGCCACGTGGCGCCCGGACCGCTCACCGGCGTCGCAGAAGGCGGTGTGCTTGGCCTTGGCGTCCTCTTCGGTGGGCTCCTCTGCGGGCTCCTCGAAGTGGATCGTGTCGTCCGCCGCGATCGAGAACGTCTGCCCGGCGGCCTCCGCGGCCGCGGCCAGGGGCGCCGCCAACGCAGTCATCTTGTCCCAAGCAGCCTTCAACCTGGCGGAGAAAGACACAATTAGAGCGGGACTTGGGGGTAAAGCACAACGGCCTCGGGCAAGGAGGTGTGAGCACAGAGTATCCAGGAAAGGCCCGGCAAACGAAGGTGCGAAAGTGCAGACCGTATGGGACGGGTTCAAGAAAAAACGACAAAGATTGAATGAAGGCTGGACCAAATTGTGTTTGGTCAGGGAGCGGGCAAAACACTGGTTCGGACTGGAAACGACGCCTTTGAGCGGGCAAATGAATGCACTCCCAAAGCGATGCCAGAACACTTGGCCTACTGCCTCCTTCAGACAATGCTGCGTGCTTGATTCTGGTCCCTATTGTTTCTGGGTACTTTTTGCTTTCAGAATGTGCTGCAGTATAGTCTGAAAAGTAAGATGAGACGCGTGCGCTACAATCGCCATCGAAGGCTCCAATCGAATCCAAGGAATCAGCCTGCTTTGCTTACTTAAGTCCCGTGGTGGGCTTGGCCAACTCGTCAGCAAGGCAAGACACGAAGTCGTCATCCTTCAGCTTCTGGAGATCGCAAGTCACGTTGTTCTCCTGCATGCGGACAAGATTTTCAGTCAGAACGGAGCCGAGGGATCTGTTTGCGGTACTGCAGACTCAAACTTCTTCCCATCAAACATTGAAGCAGTCAACCGTAAGTACGATTTTGCACAGTGCTAGAAGGCTTCTTTTATCGGAGAAAGGAGAGATTGGATTCTTGGCAAAACATAGAATGACAGCGGGTATCTGAACAAGCGCGGCTTGTCCGGCTTGCCTCGCTCAGAAGCTTTTGCATGAAATTATAGTTTCATGTGGCATTTCTTGAAGGGCACTTGCCTCTTGGATGAGGGTAATCTTGGACTGGCCCATCAGGCAGAAGGCCCGGATCTTGACGCCATCCAGATAGGCGTACAAGTCGTTGTTCAGTTTGACGATAGTGTTGAGGGGCTTCTTGCAGTCGTTGAAGACCTCATCAAACTCGGGGATCTTGACCTATTGAGAACCAGGAAAACCCATTCATCAGGCATTGAGCAAGGCTGCTTCTTTGAAGAGATTTTACCACCGCGACTGTCTTCCATTGCACTGCGCTTACAAACAAAACCAGAAAGACAGGTAAACTACGCCCCTTTCCAAGAAAGGTAGTGTTTGTCCGCGCCCTGAAACTATCAATCCACAATTCAACTCCCGCTTCTTGCATAAGAAGAGGGACTGGAGCAAGAGCCTTTTTGACACTCAAAGACTGTGATCACCAATAGTTGGACACTGTCCCGGTAACATGCAGGCCGTAAAAACCCTTGCGATTACCACTCCCATTGCATCCGTCTTCTTCCTGACGCAGAAGCTTTCTTCTTCTGCAATGCGGATAGGCGCACTGCCTGGGGGTACTGTTATGCATTCAGGCCCACGGCACATTGCAACCTGCTCCTCCAACATTAAAGCAATCCGCTTGTCGTGCGCTGTCTATTGGAGGCTATCAAATCCCCCTGGGACGTACCTCGGTCAGTTTGATGGCCCTGATCTTGGGGCAGTTTGCGCTCACGCGAGCGGCGGACGCACCGCAACCCATTTTAACGTGCTGATGAGGCGCAGAAGGCGGAGCGCAGGGGCGTTGAAGAGCAAAGGCAGTCTAGCGCAGCGCTTGCACTTTCTTGTGGAAGGATGCTTCTTGGAATGATGACAGATTTTGCGAAGATCCGGAATAAAGGTCCTTGCCCCTCTGTCCACCTGCTGCAAAGCTCTGATTGAGAGGATTGGAACATGGATATTCTCCAATGAGCAGCAGATGCACCGCAAGCTGACCATATTGAAAGAGCGCTGGTTTGAGGCATCCTGGTCCAAATAGCAGTCAACGGCCACTGACAAGCGGTCCCTACGGTCGCTGAAGTCAGGGTTGAGAGGGTTGAAATCTTGAAATCTGCTGATCAGTCAATTCGTTGCGAATAGACAGGTTGGCACATGCCCTGACCCCTGAGCCTTGGCGCACTGGTCGTGTCCTTTACAATACCTAGATTGCATCAATACTAGGTACCGTAGGTATACCTATTACTACCGGAGCACTGTACCGGTGAAGGATACAATGACGCACAGCTATCTACAACGTCTGAGGTACCTAGCTACACAGCTTGAGCTCAGGTACAGGTAGCTCTGGTGGGTCCTACCTGGTACTTCCTCCTCAGTACCGCACTTAAACGTAGCCCTACCAGTGCTTCTCAGAGCAGTATAGGTAGCGCCCTTGTTGCCAAAGCGATTCGGATGGTGCCGTGCCAGCTGCCTGGTGGCGGCCGAGAAGTAAGATTAGGCCAATACTGCCAGTGTGCATCGAGTCAGCCTTTTCAGCTTTCGCCAACTTACCCGCGTACAGAACCCTTGTTGTTCACGCGCGCATACTTGATGCAGTGGTCCAGTACCGTCGATCAACTGGTCAGATTCATATGGACGGTTCAAATTGCGCGGAACCCGTGCACTGCAATCGAACACGAGCTGAGATTTGTGTTGACGTTCGGAAACCCGGGAAAGCCATTGGCATTGGCATTCGTATGTGATTTCCGACATTGCCGCCTTCGCATACATCTGATCTAGTTGATCTGGCTGCCATCAGGTCCCAGGGCACATTCTTGCATATGCAGAGTATATTGCACATGGCAGGACAGGGCCATTGTTGATGTCAACAATATTGTTCGGCTGCAGTGTTACCGCCGCCAGCTGTCTCTCTGAACCAGTCATGATGCCAAGCTGCACCAGAGAAGGCATTACATCTCAGCTTTCAGCTTTCAAACTTCAGCAATCGACGCGATCGCGACTACGTAGGTGAGTGCCTGAAAGCGGGTGCATCGCCTGTTGTGGAAGTTAGCGCGCTCAGGAAACTGCTCAAGCATGATATGTGATACTCTAAGATCAACACATGAGTATGCCACATGAAGCGGCACTGACTGGCCCGGCGATGAGCTGCGATATCAATAGCAGGCTAGAAGAGAACATCACAATCTACTATAAGGTTCCAATCAAAGTAGGATGAGTGCATGGACTGTGATCGGACGGTGTAGATTTGAACAAATCGAAGGCGCGTCATTGAAATGGTGTTCAAATATTATGTGAAATGGGTCTGACAAACATGCCGGGCCCTTGTGACCGACTTGCATGCGCCGGTTGGATCAGATGCAAGTATACCGTGACAAATGGACCATGTGGTGCGCGCTCACACCCGTCAGGGCTGTCGGTCATGCCAGACTATATACAGATATAGTTCACACAGTGCACATATGTCATGTCTGATCTTTCGACTGCATTGCATGAGCAAACGTGTTGCATTAGCTTTTCAGGCAATTAACCTATGTTACATGCACAGCTGTGCATGTTGAGCTGGGCCCCTAGTAAGGCAAATCTGTGCATGCCCTTAATGTCTGACAAAAGCATATGCACTTTGGCTTTCTATGTTAATTGCATCCTTTGACCATGGTAATTCCTTAACCTTAACCTTAACCATGGTAAATACAGGCGCGGCCGGCCGCCATAGCAAGAGCTCAAAGTTCATGTGCAGCGCATACACTCCTCCATCTCCGAAGATAAATCAGGCCGTGCCAGACTGCAGTTACTTGAAAACAGTCCATGCATACTTAGATGTTGAATAGAGAGCTGGGGATTGAGCTTGTTACAAAGCCCTGGTGCATCGAGCAAGATGCAACCTGACCAACGGGAGTAAGCTTGGCGATCTTATTTCATTAAAACGTAAGACTTGGCGTATAGTCACTGAATCATTGTAGGAACAAGTCCGAAGTGTTGATTTGCGGTTGTAAGACAAAGGTCTTTGCTAGACAAGAATGCTTAACACTACGAATAATAAAGTGAGATCAAATACCAGCAGAAGCTGTACATGGGTATGGAAGCAATCCCTTGAAGCCGGACGGTCGCGTCTGGATGTTGGCGATTACTGCATGAACAAGATGCGCGTATGTGGTCAGTCCTGCAAATGGTGAAGGTCAGATTCTTGCCCTCTCCATTTCCTGCCGGAGGAACGCTCGTGAGTCAAGAAGGGCTGAACCGTAAGTCAGACCGGGCGACAGGTTACCGAGGCTTGAGCATCGCCAGGAGGGGAAGATTCTGCATTTGACTTCTCGCGACTGGCAAGCAGGATTACGCATCTGCAATTCCCTTCTGACGATACCTCGAACAGTTCTGTGTACTCTAGGCGAAGTCAGGTCTTGGCAAGAAAAGTCCGGACTTTTTACCGACTTCAGACAAGACCCCTTGACAGACGCGGACAAGACCCCTCTGCAGACGCTGAGTAATGATGCAGACCGCCTTGCAATCGAAATGTTTTTTGGTCCCAAGAGAGATGTGTGCATTGTCAAATGAAGTAGATGAGAATCCGTGCTACTAGTGACGCTTCCTCGACTTCATCTCGGCCGCTTGCTCACCTCGGTGTGCTCGCGGCTGTAGAACGCGTCCAGCGTTTTGGCAGGAATACGGCGCAGGAGCTCCCGCGGGAAGAGGCGCAGCAGGGACCAGGCAAGGTCCAGCGACTGGTAGATGTCGCGCGTGTCATACGGGCCTTGAGCCACGAACTTGTGCTCGAACTTGTCCAAGAACTCCAGGTAAAGCTGGGGGACAGTCGTGGGGAGATGGTCAGAAAAGGGGTTCAGGCGCCACGACAGCCGGAATATCTATCAAGAGATCAGTGACAGGAGCATATTGCCTGGAAGATCCAAGTAATCGAGATGCCGGGCAAGAACTCGTCGTACTTGAAAGCCCCAGACAGAAACCGCTACGACGCCACTGATTTGTCTCACTTGTCTCTTACGTCTGTAATGACAAAGTCTGCTTTCATAAAGCTATCAAAGCGGATAGCAGTCTGTAAAGGTCTTGCTGGCATTCAAAAGGTTGTAAGATTCTACAGTAAAGATAACGACGAGGATGGCAGCTCTCACCAGATCCTCGGAGGACAGTGCCTCCTCTCCCACCACAGCCTTCATGGCCTGGACGTCCCGCCCAATGGCGTAGTTGGCATACAGCTGCAGCAAAGCGAGATCGGCCGTCAGAGATGCTTGCAAAATAGCAGCGGACTCAGGTTCTGCGATTCGTCAGATTGAATCTGAACATCCTTGTCCGTTAAGGACCAGTCCAGAGCCGCAAGTCCGAAGTTGTTCTTGGACCAAGTTTGAAGGAGAGACACCAGCCCAGAGCTTCGCTGACGTATAGCGACGCTCTGCAAACCACTGAGGACCTGCGGTCTCGAAGCTCCTGGCAGTCCGGCGTTGGACACCAAAGCAACGCTCACCTGATTGGAGACGTCAGAGTGGTCCTTCCTTGTCATGCCCTCGCCGATGGCACTCTGCACGTCAAGACGGATCCTCAGTCACCAGACCAAGCCCCAAGCAAGACGGCCTCTTCCTGCTGAAAGATAAGGCCGGACTACTATGGGCAGCAAAAACAGCGGCAGACTGCCATTTGCTCAAATTGACAGGCTTGCAAGCAACACGAAGGAGTGGCAGGAAAGAAGGGTGTGAGAACATTCAGCACGTCGAAGTTAGGGCTGGCAATCGGGAACCAGGCCTGCTACTTTGATTTTCACAGGAAAGGCGAGAACCCCGGGGCCTTACCTTCATGAGCCGGGACAGAGAAGGGAGCACGTTGATCGGAGGATAGATCTGCAGACATGCACACGATTATCAATCCATAAGCTGCCTGCGTTCTCTGAAACTTTTCACATTCACGGACGAAGCACGATGCATGACAGAATATAGTGACAGATTGCATGCAGCGCATGCAAAGATCTTTGTCTTGAAGCAGCGCTGGCGCGCACCTGTCTGTTCTGGAGCTGCCTGTCGACGTAAATCTGGCCCTCCGTAATGTAGCCCGTCAGATCGGGGATGGGATGGGTGATGTCTGCACAAGCACTGCCGCGCTCAGAACAACCGTCCAGCCACGTGCGCTTTTGTCGAGCATCTTCGTCCTTCCAATTGCAGCTCAAAAGTAGAATCACTACGGTATGAATCAACTCCTCTACTTGTCGAGCCTCGCTTTACTCTACAGGCAGTCTGCGATTCACGACTCAGCCATAATTCCGAGTCAAGAGACCAGCAGGAAGCACATTGCAAAGTACCCATGACACCGCCTGCGCCAGAACAACAGCCTGCTATCCTGGTGAGAAGAAATGTCGCAGACTTCTTCTCACCGTCGTTGGGCATGGTCAGGATGGGAATCTGCGTGATGGAGCCCTTGCGGCCCTCGATGCGGCCCGCCCTCTCGTAGATGGTGGCGAGATCCGTGTACATGTACCCAGGGTATCCACGCCGCCCAGGGACCTCCTCACGGGCCGCAGAGACCTGAGATCGCAAACATATATCTTCTTTAGTGCGCTGGCGTGATTGCGCAAACACAGCAATTAACTCTGGCCGGACCGGCGAAGGCAGAAACGCAACAACCAACTCTGGCCGGACCGGCTTTGGACTTGTCTTCTAAATCAATCTTCTTCCTGAAGCACTGGTGCAAGCACTCAAACATCAAGAGCAGACCGCATATTCACGAGGCTCGGAACGACCCAGAATCGCTGCACCGCCATTTTCTTCTTGCCGTTAAAAATTGGACGTTCTAAAGGTGACTGAGTACTTTGATCAAATTGAAAGGCCGCTTGCAAAGCTGAGTACCTGTGGAACTTGTACATGTCCGACTTTGGACAAGCTGGAGCCGAAAAACGGTAAAGAATGGCAGGCAGAGCGCGAGTATTAGAGAAAGGACTTCGCAAGCAAAGCCTGCTTGAGCAATTTACCAGTCTCAAATTAGACAACCTTGCTGAATGCAGGCGAATGACAGTGGAGAGCAGCCAGTCCTCACCTCACGCAGCGCATCCGCATAAGAGCTCATATCCGTCAGGATAACCAACACGTGCTTGCCGCATTCATACGCCAGATACTCCGCAGTTGTCAGAGCGATACGCGGGGTGATGATACGCTCGATAGTCGGATCGTTAGCCTGCATTCGTAAGGACGAAAGAGTGTTTAGCCAAGCGAGCACGCAATGTCGACTCACAAGCGAAAACCGGATGGTTGTTGAAGGATATGTCCACTCGACCCTTCTGAAACACATCTGCTCTTGTGATCAGTCCTTCGCGTCCCACCAGTCGCGCCTATCAGAGAAGTTGACTAGGTTTTCTGAAGATTGAAAGAGCGAGGGTAGCTCGTACCTCTCTAGGAGCATTTCAAAGAATGATACAGTCTATTCTAACCAAGGGGGCCGACACAAAAGAACGTCTGCTGCTTGAGCTTGTTGGGCTAGGAATAGTAGGGCTCACCAGGTTCAGGAACATGGTGATCCTCTCCATCGCCCCATTCTCCTCAAAGTCCCTCTTGAAGAACTGGGCCGTCTCCATGTTGACACCCATGGCAGCAAAGACAATGGCAAACTCGTCCGAAACGTCGTCCTGCGAAGTGACAGTTCTTCTATCACACACCTGCAGTTTTTCCCCAGGGGTCCCAGTACTCTCCAGTCTGTTACAAAACAAAGTGCCCAAAACCCAATCCAGTCATCACAAAGCTGCTGACCATTACTGCTGCTTTTCCAGGATCAGACAGCTTGTCTTCCAATACAGCTCAACCACCGGCATACCTGCAGCAGGTCATCCTTCTTCTCCAGCTTCTTCACGAGGCCGGCCTGCCGACAGATTTGTGCGGCAATTTCGTTGTGGGGCAGACCGGCAGCGGAGAAGAGGGGGATCTTCTGGCCACGCGCAATGGAGTTCATGACATCAATGGTGGAGATGCCGGTCTGGATCATCTCCTCAGGGTACGTGCGCTCACTGGGATTGATGGCCATACCTTCACCAACAAATCAGGATTGAAATGAGCCTCAACTGGTCCAAAAGTATTCCAAAGGCTCCGTTGGTGAATAGGCTGCGGAATATCAAGCACTGGAGGAACCCTTCATGTTCTTTTGGGGTCTTTTGGGTTGGTATAGATTGGCAAATTTGTCATGGGCTAGTGACCTTCCATGACATGGTCTCGTCTTGCACAAATCAACGGGCCCTTCCTGGCTGTGCTAATATCTAGAAAGCTCACCTGAAATATCTAGGTATGCTTCTGCCAGAATTGGGGGCCCGTTGTCAATAGGCTTCCCTGAGCCATTAAAGATACGCCCAAGCATGTCCTGAGAGACTGGGGTCTTCAAAACCTGCAAGAACATGATGGCACAGCAAGCCACCAGACCTTAACAGGATTCGTCTCCCTGAGTCATATTAAGAACTAATAATGTGTTGCAATCAATGTGCAGAATGCATCAACAACATCTGCCAACATCATAGATAATGTGCAGGCAGTTTTCTGCACAGACAGTAAGGCTCCGATCAACTCCAAGTAGATCGGATTATTAGTAATCAAGGGCTGAAATAAACGATGAGTATGGAACACGGCAACCCTTCAAATGCGAAGAAGGAGCGAAACCCCCACCTCGCCAGTAAATTCAATTGTCGTCTTCTTGTTGTCAATCCCCGCCGTTCCCTCAAAGATCTGTGAAAAATTTGACGGCATCAGGGGACAGACCTAAGTCGAGTAGCGACCTGTTACATTCTAATTTCGTGTCTGTACACCACATGATTGCGAACTTACTCCCTTGGAATTATCAGATTGGTGCTTCTCAGAGCAGGATGACAGGTTTCAGGGTGCAGGTAGGGCAGCCTAGTGAGCTGATTCAACAGGACAGTGCGCCTTCATTCAATGCTGTTGTATCCGGTGCTTCTGGACGATCAAGGACAAATTCAAAATTTGTAGAATCAAAGGCAGTACCTGGACCACAGCCTTCTCCCCATCCACTTCCAGGATTTGTCCTCGCCGCATTGTTCCATCTCCGAGCCTCACGTTCACAATCTCAGCGAATTTCGGACCCTGCAAATCATCAATTGGTGCTTGACTCTCCCTGGGGACTTTAGCTTGATATCTTTAGAATCTGATACACCTATCGGCAAAATCTGATACACCTATCGGCAAAGCATGTGGAATTGCTGAAGCACTGCTGATGTTCATAAGAATCTCAGCCTGCCAAATGCTTGGCCCCCACATGGCGCAATTCGCAAACAACCAGAGCTCAAAATCCTGAGGGATCCCAAACTTGCAGTTTGTATGTTTGTGGCATCACCAACCTTGACCTTCTCCAAAATGACTAGAGGTCCTGCGACTCCTGAGATAGTCCGATAATCTGCACAAGCGAGTCATCTGAGGTCAGAGACAGCATAAATGCAATTCCGGGTAGTTAGCCCTTTAGAAGCAGCATCTGTGGATCTGATCCTTCTATCGACCGAGATTGAGCTCCATAAGAAAACCGAGCTCCTCACCCAAATGGGGTTCGCATATATAGTCCTTGGTTGCAGCGTCCACCTGCATCTTTTTGAACGACTCTTCCAGATCCTTCGTCATCTTGCTTGATGCACAAAAACCCCGAGTCTGCTGTCTTTGCAGCTTAAAATCCTGCCCTTATCCTCCTCCCACAATCTGCAAAGGTCAGCTAATGCAGCGCAAAATGGTGCAGAAGCCTAAGGGATCCTGCGAAACCAAGCGGCTGATCAAGCGGCTGCACAGCTTGCACAGACTCTGGCCCTGGGTCTGAGTCAGGGCCGATCGAAAGAAACCTATACCGAAAGAAACCATCGCAGAGGGGCCAGAGGCCCCGGGCGCAGCAGCTGGGCCCCGGGGAGCCGGAATCCGCCGAAAAGAACTGCCTTTCCGTCCCCTTGAGCGGAATGCCAATGCCAATTTGGAAAATCCTGGGCTAGCCCAGGCTAAGTTAGCTCCAGAGAAAGCTGAATCATGAATGTTCACAGTTCAAGCAAGTGCAAGGAAGCACTTGGAAGATCCACTTCTATGAAGGTCAGGAGGAAGCACCACCCCTGATATTTTCCGATACGAACGGGTTTGAAGAGAACAAGAGAAGTGTTCATTGTCTCCTTCATTGCCCTGGCCTTTGGTGGAAGTTGCTTCACATGTGCAGAACTAATTGCAATAGGTTGGAGCGGGCAGCGCAGCTGGTACGAGCGTGAGACTTTTGTTGGGCCGGCATCCACTGACCAGAGTTGTGTTATACATTTGCGGGTCAGCAATTATGGGGGCTCCCGAAGACCAAAGCCAGCCTGATGACGGCCCTCGGAAGAGGCCTTTGGATGCGATTGAAGAAGAGGGAGAGGAGGTCGAGGAGGAGGAAGAAATGGTCGGGCCTGCTCTGCCACAACCAAAGAAGAGGAAAAAGCAGTTGGAATTTGAGAAAGTGTACCTGGACGCTATACCATCTGCTGAAATGTAAGTAGAAGTAACTCAAGGTCGTTGACCTACTCCCCCAGATACATTGGGCCTTGGCACCTTCGATGATGAGATCAGCAATTGGAGAAGAAAGCGGAGACAGAGGCAACTACCGCTCCCAAAGATGTACGTTTGCCTGTTTGGGTGGTGGTGGCTTCAATCCTAAAGGCGCCCGTTGTTTTGCAGGTATGAGAAGAGTTACATGCACCGTGACATCGTCACGGTCGTTGCGGTGTCCCCCGCAGACTTTTTTATCACCGGAAGTGCAGATGGTGAGCTTTGCTGAGTCCAAACCCCGTGTCCTTGTTCACAAGAAGCCACATGTGCGCCCCCACGGAAGGAGGGACTATCATAGACGACGAATTAAGGCGGAATCCAAGTCCACAATGATTTATACTTAATGTTCGTTGGATCACCGAGCAGATGCGATGTTTTGCGAACTTCTGGATGTCGGGGTCGAAGTGCAAAACTCTCCACTCATCTGACAAGCCCAAAACTTCCTGCTCTTCCCCAGGTCACCTCAAGTTTTGGAAGAAGAAGCCCATGGGAATCGAATTTGCCAAGCACTTCAGAGCGCACCTAGGACCTGTCACTGGCCTGGTGGTAAGTCAATGACCAGATACTCGCATCTTCTTCAATTGCCCTTCATTTCTGGGGGAATGATTTCTCTTAGACACTGTGCAAGTATGGTTGCAAATGTTGACTTCCTGGGGTGTCAACTCTGAACTGCATGGAAGACCACCGCGTGTAAGGTTCACTCATCTGAAAAGCTCATGTCAGGAGTGTTGATTTGGTTTAGACAACACAACAAGTGGGAGAAAAGCGCGGACTCCCAGGCGATCCTGGCAGACGTTCTTTGCAAAAGAAAAGGAGTCTGACGGTTGACATTGACGGCAAGACCCTTTTGGACCAGTGATCCGAGGAGTTACAGTCGAGGGAAGTGAACTTGAAAGTTGGGCAGGAGTCCGCATTCTCCTCGATTCATTCTGACAGTCAAAAGCAGAAGCTTGGATCAGGTGAAACTCTCCGGACATGGTGGCCGCGACATTCAACTCATGCTGGGTCAGGCGCAAGTTGCACGCCGCTTGCCGACTTGAACTCAACGAAGCCGAAATGCAGACGCTTGCTCGATGTTCTCAAACCTCGTGCTTAGATTCCTGGTGTCGCAAGAACATTGCTCACATCTGGACTCAACCGTGGGAGTTTCTGCAGGTCAGCCCGGACGGCCTGCTCGCGGCGACCATCTCCACGGACAAGTCTGCCAAGATCTTTGACGTCGTCAGCTTTGACATGATGGCCATGCTGCGGTTACCCTACACCCCTAGCGCTGTCGAGTGGGTGTTTAAGAAGGGGGAGGCGCAGGCCAGGCTGGCGGTCGCAGACGCGGACTTGGCGCAGGTGCACATCTACGATGCAAGGTCGGGGTCCAACGACCCCATCAAGAGCATGAAGGTAGGCCCAATACGTTGGAAAGTTTTGAGACGAGTTTGGAGACGCTTTTGAATCCGAAATTCCGTTTGTTCACTTTGGTTGGAGAAAGGCCGTGAAGAGCAAAGCAAAGCAAAGCTCCTGTTTCTTGTGGAGCTCCCTGTCAATCTAAGTGCTGGCAGGGGCTCTTGAACTGTAAGCATGCGGGGACAGCAGAAGCATACTGTTTTGCAACGGTGAGCTGTCAAAAATTGGAAAAAGAACGAGAAAGTAGGCCAAGGCGAAATTTCGAACACCCGTACTGAGGTCGTTTCTGGCTTTGCAGGTTCATAGTAGTCCAGTTCAGGTGATGCGGTACAACGTGGCCCGCCATGTCGTGATTTCGGCGGACACAAAGGGGCTTCTGGAGTACTGGTCGCCAGACACGGGCGATCTGCCAAGCAGCAGGTAGGCTCTCGCCATCACAGGTTGTGGGGGCGAGAGAAGCCTTCTTGGCTGAGTTGCTGGATTGCTGGGTTGCTAGGTTCCGGTCGGCAACACAGACATGTAAGACAGAGCTTCAAACGTGTGTTTT
The DNA here is from genome assembly GCA_000708835.1 of Klebsormidium nitens. Lineage (NCBI taxonomy): Eukaryota > Viridiplantae > Streptophyta > Klebsormidiophyceae > Klebsormidiales > Klebsormidiaceae > Klebsormidium > Klebsormidium nitens. The sequence continues at coordinate 34,730 of DF237424.1, read as the reverse complement.
CCTTGATCTTGTTGGCCACAGGTTTCAAGTAGCATCATTGGTCCCTTTGTTTAGCAGCTACCTATTAGCACCTACCTAGTAGCACCTACCTGACGCTTTCATTCTAAGGAGCCCAGTGTGAAATGATTTGCCAGATAGTTGTCTTGCTCAACAAAGATCTGGGCGTCAGGCTGCTAACCCAGTCCCCGTTAGCTTTCTATTCAAAAGGCAGCTCTGGAGACCCAGATCGGCCGTACTAGCGATCTGGACCGTCCAAACAAGATTCGAACCCGGAAGTGGACTTCCTGGGCTCTGTAAAGAGACGCACATACAGCTCGCTTCTGCGGGACCCCCCGGAGCAATCCAAAGCTTTAGGGATCAGGCTTTCAGTCCAGAGTGCTGCGTTCAAACCCGAGGTTGCTCCGGCGGCGGTAACCTTTCTGGGGCCGTGCTGACTCTCCATGTGCTTCTCTGCAGTGTCAGCTTCCGGTATAAAACGGACACCGACCTGTATGCGTTGGCCAAGGCGAAAACCACAGCCTCCTCTCTGGAGGTGAGACTCGTTGCCACCTTCTTGTTGGGCAGGCTTACGTGACGGGATGGGAGGAACGAAAGTACGTGTCCGATACTAGGACCCTAGTTTTAGAGACACAAACAACCGCAATTCTCGTTAAACGTTGGCCCAGCTGCTGTATGCTTGGAAAAATGCGGGAAAACGTGCTGCACTCGCTGCCCATCTAAACGAACTCACTGTAAAATTCCAGCGCTGCTGCATACTGGGCGATCTTCCTTTCACCGGTTCTCGTGCGCCGCCATTTGTACTCCAGGACTGAGCCCCAAGACAATCTGGAGCTTGTGTTCTGACGTCGAAGCTTCAGTCAAACGTTAGCTCGGTCGATGCGAGTCTGAACAAGTTCTCCATTGCTTGACGTCATCTCTTTGCGTGCAGATCTCGCCCGATGGCCGACAGTTCGTGACGACCTCCCCTGACAAACGGATACGAGTCTTCCGGTTCGAGACGGGCAAGCTACGACGATCATACGACGAAAGCAGAGAGGTACGAAAACACTCTGCGACATCAGTCGAGATAGAAGTTTGACGAGTACGTGCTCTTTGCCTCTGCTTACACGTGACTCATTATCGACTCGTGCGCAAGACTGTGAGCTGCCGGCCTTCGGAAGGCTCTGGGTTCGTTGGGCCAGTGTCAGTCCGGCAGAGTCTCTGCCGATTGTAGACAAATCGAGAGGGTTTCCGTTGGGTTTGGGAGTCGAAGCATCCCCGCTCGAATCGCTTTGAAAAGCTCAAGTTTGAGAATTCGCATTCAGAGGTATCAGCAATATTTGCCGATCCTGAGCTCGACTTCACTTCGATCGAAACGCACTCCAGGAGCGTCATTCAGTTTTTTGGAGGCCCGATCGCTGTCAGTCCTCTGGGCCTTCCAACAGTTTGTCGGCGGGGTAACTAGACCAAAGAGCTCATCGGGACCGCAGCTAATCGCGATCCCCTTTCCTTTTCCCGTCAGGCTGCCGCCGAGCTGCAGCGCGGGGATGCGGAGCTGTTCAAGCTGGACCCGATCGACTTTGGGCGGCGGCTGGCCATCGAGAAGGAGATTGAAACCAGCCCCGAAGCGGTGCCGCCCAATGCGGTCTTCGACGAGAGCAGCAACTTTGTCCTCTACCCCACTCTCTTAGGGTGAGGACTGCGATTGGTGAATCTGAGCTGTCGTGCACAGTTGGCGTCAACAAGTGCCCTTGAGCCGCTACTAACGGCCCCTCGAGGTCTTCTGATGTTCATTCTTAGGAAGTCCAACGGCTGCTTTAGACGCTGATTTCAGACGCCGTTTACGTATTTGGACTTCAGGACGTCCGCAATGTATCATTCGCAGCCAGTGCGCCGCTCGTCTCTCTTGGACGGGAAAACTGCCTTTTGATGCGCCCAGATTTATGTTCTCTCATTCCAAGCGTGCGAGAAGCGCCGGGCTTTTTGACCCTGTGCAGCTTCGGCTCCGCTCTTATTTGTTGCTCGATTGTCGTTCGCAACGCCCTGCTGACTCTAACGTCACGGCTGTTCTCGCTCGCTCAAAGATTCTAACAATGTGGTTTGCATGTGTACATGCTTCGACGGCTCAATTTGATGTCTGGCGGTTAGCGGTTCTTCTTCTGGCATCAAGGGGTCGATCCTCTGACAATCTGCAACTGAACCCCTTCCGCACAAAACGATGCCCGTGCTGTTCCTTCCCCCCTCCATTCTGTCGGTTTTCCCTCGGGATGGAAGACGGGTTGACTTTCGCATTTGACGTCTAGTCATGGACTACGCCCAGCGTCGAGCTGGTCAACAAAACGTTATAAGACGCTGCAAGAAGGTTGTCCTTCCTTTGGAAGAGTCCACAAACTGCGAACCCCCTGCACAACTTCCAATGTTTCCAGTCTCGAGCCGGTGCTTTCACTCTCGTCCTGACGACTCCACCCCCCCATTCCCCCGCAGCATTAAGGTGGTGAACCTGCAGACCAACCGGTGCGTGCGCATCATCGGCAAGGTCGAGAACACGGAGCGCTTCCTGCGCGTCGCGCTCTTCCAGGGCGGCGAGAAGAAGGGCAGCAAGGCATACCGCGCCAACCTGTCCGCCAACTCGCAGAACCCCGCGCCCATCACCATTACCGCCCCGGACGGAACCGTTACCACCGCGCCCGACCCGAACCTGCTGGGCCGTGACGTCACCCTCCTCTGCTGCGCGTTCAAGAAGCACCGGCTGTACCTGTTCACCAAGAGGGAGCCCGAGGAGGCGGATGACGTCAGCAAGGGGCGCGACGTCTTCAACGAGAAGCCGCCCGCCGAGGAGCTGCTTGCGCTCACCGACAGCGGGCGGGCCGCGGCGGGGCAGCTCTCCACGGGGGTGGTGAGCGACGCGAGATTTGTACTGATTTTTGATAGTATTTTGGGCTTTCGGGTTGTGCCTTCTGCTTTATGTAGGGCTTTCACTGAGGGCACGGTGAGAAGCTAGAGCCCTCCCCGGAAACGTCGTCCAATCCCGAATGCCAAGCCAAGGCTCGAGGGTATTGAAGGCTTCGTTTGAAGCAGAAAGCGGGAGCGTTTCCAAGGTTTTTGGAAAAGGATGGGTCAGCTTCGAGCGTGCGAACTTCTTTACTTTAAAAATCTGGCGGCCACTAGTGATACAAAGACTGGGAAGCTCCGGCGTTGGCAGGTTGCGGATAGCCTGCCGAAAAGGAGTCGTCGTCAACCCTTTCGCGCTTCAACCACTAGAGCTCCTTCCGCTAGTTCTTTTTCGTTCTTTAGATTCATCATCGAAGTCTTGACACACAGTGGTCGGTTGTCATTTGAAAGGCAGTTCTTGGTAGCGAAAGGCTCTGCGGACGGACTGACTTCAAGCCGCTTCGTAGGGAAGGTCGCTTCCATGCACCACAGTTGATCGTATCGCCAGAGCACCCGCTGTCACTCCGAGCGCCCAAATCTGTCCACTCACAACCCTTCCCCCTTCCCTCGGCAGACTGTGCACACCAACTACGGCGACCTCCACCTGCGGCTGTACCCGGAGGAGTGCCCGCGCACCGTCGAGAACTTCGTGACGCACTGCAAGAACGGCTACTTCGACAACCTGATCTTCCACCGGGTCATCAAGGGCTTCATGGTGCAGACGGGGGATCCCCTTGGGGACGGCACGGGGGGGCAGTCCATCTGGGGCGGGGAGTTCGAGGACGAATTCCACAAGTCGCTGCGGCATGATCGGCCGTTCACCGTCTCGATGGCCAATGCGGGGCCCAACACCAACGGCTCGCAATGGTGAGAAATGGTGGCAATTTGAATGATGTCAAGACCAAAAATGCTAAAACCAAGCAGAGCTTCTACTGGAGATTTGGAATATTCGGTCCCCGGTTTTTCTGGTCGAAGTGTCCAGCCAACTACGTGAACGAACAAGCTGAGCTGAAGCTGAGCTGTGGCGCACTGGATCGAGCTGTTGCCTTTGTCAAGGGAAACGCCTTTGACGGGAGGTAGTCTTTGGTCTTCATAACATCCGGAGTGATTCTTATCGCCTTTTTTCGCAGGTTCATCACGACGGTAGCAACTCCGTGGCTAGACAACAAGCATACTGTCTTTGGTCGGGTCGTGAAGGGCGCTGATGTTGTGCAGGCAATAGAAAAGGTAAAAGTTGATAAAAATGACAAGCCTTTTGAGGATGTGAAGATCATAAGCACGACCCTCGAATGAGTTCTTTGCCTCGGGCCAGCTTCTTGATATCCCCCTTTTCAAGTGCCCGTTTCTTTTGGCACTTGTGAGTGCTACGTGACAGTGCAGGCTGACGGCCTTCCCTTCATATTGTGTATGTGACGAAGCTGAAGACAACCAGTCATGCTACGGCGCCATTGTTGAACAATTGCCTCGGCAAAGCCTCATGTTATTGTGAACTTTGCAGGGCTATTGGGGTCTATGTTCTGTGTGGAGCCTTCATTAAGCACTGCTTGAAAGGTTCTTGCATGCCCTGCCGTATTTGCCAGTTCGTCGGGAAAATGGGCGCTTCCACCTTTTGCAGTACGACGTTGAAACAATTTGAAATGGATGTCGTTCAAGGATATTATATTCTCTCTGAGCCCATTCAAGGCCCACAGTGTTGAAGTTGCCACCATCAAATATGGTGTGTGCATACAAGAATGTCGGACTGACCCGGCCTCTCCTATAACATGGCCCGGGCATGTCTCGCATTTGATCATTGTTTGGGCGCATCACCTTCAATCTCAGGGTTTATATGAGTAATTTATTGTCCGTTTCTCAAATTAGTACAACATAATCGAGTCCACACTCGTGCATGCAAGCAAAGTGTAGGCGTGAATGCAACATGCAATTTAGTACATGTATGTCAATGCCTACAGACCGCGACGCACGGTCTGCACAAGCAGAACGCTGGCGATTCCGTATCGATACTATGATATAGCTATACTATAGGCTATACTACGATCATAGTATAACTTCAATAAGTATAGCTTAAGTATAGCTAGCTTAGGTATAAAGCTTAACATGATCCCACAACTGTCCCCGCGCGTCCATCACCTCCATCCGGATGAAGGTTGAAATATGTCACATAAATTGCGTATATGTATGCTAAATTGTTGCATTGGGTTCTCGCGTCCGGGATCATCCGATCATGTGTAGTGTAGTGTACTGTAGCATGTAGCACACTGACTTACGTAAGTCAGTACCATGAGATACGGTAGGCTAGCTAGGCGTTCCGACGCAATTCAAACATTGACGGCCCGGGGTGGCCATGTGTATGCCATGGAAGCCTATATGGCCCATGTGGCTATGGCGTTTTTAAAAGAGAACATCGTGGTCGAACAACATGCATAAGATCATTGCACTCTATGTCACATGACTACTGCATGTCACTACAGCCTGGCGCAGCATGTGAGTTTGATCAACAATTTGCTCACATGCATGCTGCAGTCTGTGAGTCACAATTCTCTGCCATCGAATGGCGCGCCCAAGTTTTCTGGCTTTCAACTTTCTCGAAATCAACTTCAACCAATGATCCAAGTCACCAAAGCGCCTGAAGCATGTATAGCACCTGCATTTTTTTGAAGCCGGAGCTGCTCGGTTTAGATTCGCCCGCGGTTCGAGTACGTCGAGTGACTAATAGAACATGCCGGATGCTTGTATATCTAGTTGTAATCTACTAGCTGCATTTCAATATCGGAATATGCATTCTGCTACCGCAGTGCATGCAAACGCCAAGCACTCTTGATGCATGACATAGTTTTAGAGCTGCCTAGCTTGACAATCAATCCACATTCGGAATCAAATGTCCAATCAACGATTGAACCGTGGCCAAGGAAGCTGTTATCTCACCCGGTGTAGCTGCTAGCCTAAGATTCTCTCGTTCAGTTCTAATCGAGTACGGAATTCCTCATGTATGTTGCTAAAACCACCTCACAAGCAATCTCGAGGCAACAAGACTCGCTTTGTATTCTTGGACATCATCCCTGGTCGAGCATGGTGTTGGCAAGCGGACCGCGCCTCCCCTGAGTAGTAGAAGGTAGCTCGTCGGCTGCAACCGTTGGTCTTGCAGCAGTCGTTTGGCGTCATCCCAGGCAGCTTGTGTGCTGTGCAACGCCGCCCTTTTGACTCTATGGACCGCCAGGTTGGCGTGATAGGACACCCAGAAACGTCACATGTGAACGTGGCCTCCATGCCTACCTCCCGATGCTTTGCGCAGCGCCATCTCCGGACAGCTTCTCGATTTGCGAAATGTGCTTGTGTATGGCACCCCAGGATTTCGCACACGTTCCCCCCTGCCTGCTGCATGCCCAACCGTTTGTGTTCCCCGCATCGTTCCCTCACAATGAGCCCAGCTTCTCTGTACCCATAGTACGCATTTTTCAAACAGCCTGGCACGCTGCATACCGGTCGCCCAACGACCTCCCACGGTCCGCCCCTTCTCTCTCCCGCCTTCGTTTCGCAGCCCACGGAGCAGAACCAGTCCCCCTTCGGCACCTCCTCTAGATCCTCGCTATGACAGTAAATGTGCTGCGCCGTCCGACAGCCGTCTCTGGCACAGACCAGCATAAGCTCCGGGTTGTCCGCATCCTCACAGGCGTTGCAGCGCTTCGCTTGCCTTGCATCGGCAGGCTTCTTAGAGCCGCGCGCCGTACACGACCCCCCTGCCGACTCCTTGCTGCCAGCCTCCACTGTCGCCCCAACCCGTTCCCCCTTACCACTGAGAGGGTTCCTTTTACTCCGGTTTCCTCTTGACAGCTCCCCTGAGGCAGCGCGCCCGTTGGAACCCCCACTCACACCCTCCAAGCTGCATCCGCTGCTCCTGCCGACCGCTCGAGGCCCTCCCGCCTTCCCTAGCACAGCATTGACTCTCACGCCAGAGGCGCGCTCTGCCAGACTCGGACCAGCTTCGTCCTCCGAGTCACTCATTTGGTAGTTTGTCAGGGCTCGCCGCTTGCTCTTACGCACGGTCGGCGCCCCCTCTATGTTATCACCAGGAGGCCCCGGTTGCCTGGCCCCTCCTGTAGCCGGCCCCTCCTTCCGGAAGGCCGGCTCCTTTCCAACCGCACCCTTTGCCGGCAATCCCCTGCGGCCAATCAACGCACTTTCTTCTGCCTTCATTCTCTGCACTTCCTTCTGACCACGTGTCTCAGCACCTCCAATCTGCTCCCTCTCCCGTCCAGTGCCGCTTCGCGATCCCCGGCCACGTTCAACGATTTCGTCCGCACCCCTCCTTTGCTCGTCTCTGCCAAAGGCAGTTCTCCCTTCATCTCCCATTACCTGCCCTGGCCTCCGATCTACGCCACCTATCTGGTCGCCTCTCCTCATCGTGGCCTCGCTCGCTTCTGAGCCCCCATGCTTTTGCACCTTCCCTGTCGTCGTCTCTTTGCGCGCACTCCTCGCCTCCCTCCCCCTCTGGCTGACCCCTTCACTCTCTGCTTCCTTCCCAGAGGTCGCCCCTCTTTCCTTCGACCCGCGCTCGCTCTTGATTTGCTGAACCGTGGCGGCTCCCCGTTCCTCACTGCTGGGATTGCTGCCCAGCCGCGCAGTGGGCATCTCATCCAAGGAGGTGCCTGGAGCAGAACCACTGGGACCGGCCTGATCTGCAGCCGCGCTCGGAACTGAAGGACGCCGGCTCCTGGCAGTGTCGCCAGCCCCACGCTTCTGTGTCTTCTGAGGATCACCTGCAGGGATTGATGGAAACTGTTTGACAACCAGATTGAGGTTGTCAGTGCGTCCCTGGTACAGTGCGTTCTCATAAGTTGATTGCTGTGCCAGAACGACACCTATTTTATACTAGGATCCTGAGGAGCTTGCGCTGACATTTGCTGATCCATTTTCATTCTGCTGATCCAAGAAACCCAATCCTGACAGCTCCCTAAATGACAAGCTCTACAAAAAGCAACAGCAACCAGGGCGCCCTTTCTCGTGAGCTTTCAAAGCCCTTAAGAAACTCAAGCATTTGCCGCCTGACCAACTAATCCCTCAGAGGGTTTCGGTACTCAAGAACCAGGTTTCGGACTCAGGTGTCTTGGTGTTCTTGCAGCTTACATTACAGCAAGATAGATGAAAGCGGAAGCCTCAATGTACAGAATCGTCCTGTTTCATTCCTCCCAATCTACTCACCTTCCTGGTCTGCAGACCCTTCTGCGCGTCTCTTTCTTGACGTCTCGCCCTCCTCCCTGGCTGGCGTTGCCACACCCTCTTCTGCGTGCTCCGCTCCCGACACATTTGCCGCCTGGGTTCGTTTCTTCTTCTTCTTGACCACTGCGGTGATTCTGGGCCACACCCCAGACGCAAAGGTTTGCCGCCAGTCCTTTCCAGAGTGTTCGTTGAGGATCGTGAAGACGATGTCCAGCGGATCGTCATTGGACAGCAACACCTCGGGGTGGTTCTGGAAGACCAGCTTCAGATGCCGAATGCACTCCTTGCTTTTGAGCACACCGGCGTCGCGACTCTGCCTCTGCATTGGATAAAGGGGCATTCAAATAAGGAGCGGCTACTTTCTGCATTTGACGAAAGCGCATTGCACGGATTGCGGCACTTCATTGGAATCAAGTACCTTAGGAGTTTAACATTGATAACTGAATGTCCCTGCAGCGAAAGGGACATGTCTGAAGTGACCCCAGTCAAAGTTCATAATGAGAGCAAGACACGCTTTTAAAGGTTTGCTAAAGTCAGCAGTGTTTCCCGTTGCAAACGCAACGCAAAATGTTAGCCGCATTCATGAAAGGGGCATTCCACAAAGGGGCATCCTGCTAAAGGAAATGAGCAGTCTGCAAAATAAAGCAGTCTGCAAACGCATCCCAATGCAGCTTACACTCTAGACCTGCTGAGACTGCCATATCATTGTCAACCACAGTGGCAGCATTGGCCTCCATTTGGCGCATTGACTTTCCCACTCCTGGGTTGCCTTCTTACCTCTATGGCTTCACGCAAGGAGGAGATTGTACCCTGCGGCGAGCACAGATTGGAGAAACACAATGGCTCTTCCCCTCTCCCAGCTTCTACAAAGACGTACAGCGTTCCCCGCCCAATGTCAGCTGGTGCAGCTGCCATCTCCAAGGCCCGCACAAAGAAAAGATGGTGGACAATGTGGAGCAACACGAGCGCGAACTTTATCACTGTCAGCTTTATGAGGCTGGTGGTGCTCTGCTTTTGCCATGCAACTTCAATTAGTTCAAGGTCAATTTCAAGATTTTGGCAAGGACAGAAAGCAGAAGGTGATCAGATGCCTTTCGAAATATCTGTGTGTTTACTTGGCCTGCAAATGCCGTCCACAATATCCTATACGAGCCCTCCGAAGTACGTACGGTAGTGACAACTTTTGGCGTGGAGGCAGTAGGAATTGAGGGTCTACCGTCTCGCCTAGGAAGCCCCTTAATTGT
>DF237424.1:0-24656 GCA_000708835.1 Klebsormidium nitens | reverse complement strand
GATCGCTCTTCCTTCAATATCTTACATAATGTCAACATAAACTTGGCATAAGAGTACAAAGTCGAACATGCGTGTCTGTGGCCCTGGACGAAATTGCATTTCTCGTTGGAACCTGAAGTAGAAGGGGCAGACGAGGGCCACAGCAATGGCGGTCAAAGCAACCTATCTGGTGGTATACAATTTTCTGCAGGCCCTTGGTTGGTGAGTTTCTTAGCCCACAATTCCTTGCACTTGCCTGAGCAAGCTAAAGACTCCAATTGGTCAAATGGCAGATGACTTGACGCGGGCACTCAGCCAACCACAATCACTTGTGCAAAGATTCTGAACAGGGGTGCTCAGCAGAGCTCCAATGCAGAACCTCAGCAGCACCTCAGCAATGATTCAGAGACTAGTTTCAATTGGGCATTGGTCTCAAATTGCAACCTGCATAAATTCAAGCGAAGTAAGCTCGTTCATTGATACCACTTGTCAACTAATTCTCGCTTTGCCTCTCAATGCCCATGACTTTGGATGGCAGGACGGTGCCACCAGTAGGTCCAATTTCATACAATGCAACGGACCCATGTTCAGGTGGCAGAATGACTGGATATTATTCTGTTGATGCAGGTTGTATGTTGCCGTCCTGCTTCTTGACAACTACTTCAAAACAGGCTCGTTTGACCAGTCATACTCGGTGGTCAAAGATGTTGTTGGTGAGGCCACTGACTGAGCTCTTTGTTTGAACTCCAAGGGGCTGCAATGAAACTCCAGGCCGTGAGTCACTGGGACGTGGAAACGCAATTGGGGTGGTGCTATACAACAGTGGGTGGCTGGTGCAAGTGGTTGCGTTCCTGGTGCAGAGTCTGTGTCCCCAATATGCACGCTTCTTGTTGATCTCTTCTGAATCAGATTGACATGATCTGCTTTTCTTGTCTCTGGCAGGATTCTTACTGCTTGGCGCCTTCTTGGAAGTTATTCATGCCGCAGTGGGTAAGAGTTTCACCCCTCGTGTACTCTGTCTTATCCCTCCGGATGTTCCGCACAGATGAGAATCCTGTGGCATCTTAGACATTATGTCCTGTTAATAGTCTTTCGCACTTGCGTTTTGAGATGGCGTCCAAATGGCCCCTCTGAAGCATTTTGTTACTGTATTGAAGGGCACAACACCACTAACCTTGCAGAGAAGGGGAAAATGGACTTAAAGAAGGCCTTTAGGCTTGAACCAAGTCTCTTCTGCTCCTGTTTTGCAGGCCTTGTCCGCAGCGGCACCCTGAACACACTGCTTCAATGGCTTGGCCGCCTACATGTCTACTATGCAGTCATTGGCTCAGTCCCTGAGGTGAGTGCGTTGGTTGCATCCATTAGTGACAAACACAGATTACTGGTCTTTCCGACCCCATGTTCTGTTCACGTCAAGACTGGGTTATAAGAAGCTGCGGCTCGTTGTGAAGAGAGTTTTGCAGCTCCGACTCACTGATTCCATATGGGCAGGCGCAGTCCTCAGGAAGATGTTGTCACGTAATGCGAAATCCGTACAACGCTGTTAAGTTTCTCGAGGATGGCCGTGTGCTACATTCCTGGTATGCCAGCCGACCACTGGTTCTGACTGGATCGCTCGTCCATGTGTACAGCTACAATCCGAGCCGGCCCTCGCTATCATGCTCCTGGCTTGGTCCTTGATTGAGGTGAGTTACAATAGTACTGAACACCAAAATAAGTGGACTCAATTTATGTCAATTACGAAATCAGAAGGCTGACCGTACTTCGTTTCAGGTCAGATTCTTGAAACAGTTCGTGAGGTACTCGTTTGGTCTGGCGGTGGCTGTCCGTTCCACATAAGCAGAGATTGACAAGTTGGTTAAAGTTTTTTGGATCAATTCTCATCATCGATGTTATGAAAGTCTCTTCTCGTCTTTGAACAGCGACCTGCATGCTTAGTGAAGAGATTGGAAAGAAACTAAATTGAAGTACAGTCGTTCAGAGTGGTCCTGCTGTGTGTGCTACAGATCATCCGGTACCCCCAAAACGCACTGGCGACCATCAAAGCTAGCCCTAGGTGGCTGGTATGGCTCCGGTAAGTAGCGTCCCGTAAATGTCGGCGTGCCCCCTCGCTTTCGGGAAAGCTTCAACCTAAGGCAAAGGGGTGTCCAATCTGCTTGCGCCATCGTTCCTCACAAGAGCCCAAACCTTGAACAGCACAAAGCCGTCCGTTTCCCGTTCCTCAGAGGGGAGTTCGAAACTGGACGACGAAATGGCCACTCGAAGGGCACTCCACGTTGGCATCATATTTAGAGGGTCTTCTCGGTAGACCTCCAGTCAGCAGGACCTTCGGAAGTGGCAGCAATGGAAGTTCGAATGCCTCGAAATCAGAGCAAGCAGTGCACTTCTCGTTGTCCAGGTACACGGCTTTCATCCCTCTGTACCCAGCAGGCGTGCTCGGAGAAGGTAAGGTCCCCAGGTCTTGAGTCCGATTCAATGCTTCGTCAGCGAGTCCGACGTCCAACGCCACTTAGAGCAGCTTGCTGCCGTTCTAGTATGGTGCAGCTGGTCGAGATCAACCTTCCAGATGGTGATTCACTTAGTGTCCGAAGTTTCACTTGAGCCCTGGCTCGGGTTCGTTCGATTGGACAAACTTGATTGGACGCGGACCTTGGTAATCAGGCTCGAGAAACATTATTAGGCCAACGGTTTTCGAGATGGGGGAAGTCCGTTTGAACAGTCGGTGTCAAAAGCGCCGGGTCACGGGTGCGGCTCGGGTGGTCAATTTCTCTTGTTTGAGAGATTAGAGTGGATACAATATGAAGCGAGATGAAGGATCCGGTTATTGCTCACTTGCATTTCAATCCCTGGTATGCCATTCTGCTTCGGACCACCTTCCTATGATGAACCGGGCACTTATTTCTGGAGGATGTACTCCCGCTGTGAAAACCATCCTGAGATCCGGATGGCGAGGAATCTTTGAAACGCATCTTGCCTTTTCAGCAGGACGAGGAAATGAATATTGTTTCGTCGCCCTCGCCCTTTTGCAGTGATTCTTATGTATAAGGCCCTTCCCTACATAAAGGACCGCTCTTTGCACGGGGAGTACTTCAAGCATCTGCCCTTTGGCTATCACGAGTTCCTCTGGGTAAGCTTTATGGCTCTGGAGGGATTGGGGATCACACGCAATGGGCTCGATGACTCTGACTCCTCCTCTACACCACTTGAGTCCTGGGTATCATTAGTCTGCTGTTTGCGTCAGGTTCGCCACCCTTCGAGTTTCGACCTTCGTTACTCGATCTTTGACTGTTGGATTGGCCGGTTCTGCCGATCGTCAGGGCCGATAATGCCTACTCTGCGAAAATATTAAGGTTTGACTGGAAGAGTTGTACTTGGAACCATCTGAATGGTAGCTCTCTCTTTCTTCATCCAGGGCGTCCTTCTCGTGTATCCTTTCCTTTGGCTCAACCTGTACCTGTACTTGTTCCGACAAAGAAAAGCCCGCTTGGCAGGCCAGAAGAAGCCTGTGAAGCGAACATCAAAAAGGGAGTGAATTTTGACATCTATAGATCAAATCGGAAACTTTGTATGGGGTATATAGACTTTAGTTTGATGACCCGAGCTCGAAGTTGTTTGTGTACAGCAGCAAGACTGGATTAGGAAGTCACTAAGTTGCTTGCTTTTACGAAAGGCTGCTAGAACAGTTTGTCGAATTCCGGACTTTTTTTAACAGTCGCTTAAGTGATAACGGAAAGTGCGCCTCTTTCAGCAGAAAATTCTCGTGAGCTGTCTTCCGTCAAGTTGCACGCTCCTGTTCTCGAGGTGGATTACTAAGATATCAGCATGCGTTTGATCAGTTTCCAGCAGCCATATCTGACGTTAGAGTAACGTAGTTGTCCATGCAAACATTCCGAAGTTCGATTGGAATAGCTAGCATATACTGCAATTGTATATTTACGTGGAGTCCGACACATGTACTACGAAAGAATGTCGGATCGTCTTTGAAAGGGCCGTCGGAGTGACATTCAGATCGTCACAAGAACACCCGAATGTGAAATAAACAATCGAAGAAACATGAAAGCACTCACGTGTGCACTTTCCAGCATACCGTACGTCGTCACTGATCTCGTTTGCTTTTATTCGATTGTGCTACTCGCTCCCGGCGGAGATCGCTGGAGCTGCAGTGCGAGCCAAGTCTTGGCCAACTCTGATCACATGATCAGCTACTGGTTCGATTAAGTAGTAAGCGCCCATATGCCGCCATATGTGATGCAGATACTTGGCAGTTACAGTGCACTTGATCGTAGGAACTTTTGCATAAATCACAGCTACCGTTAGTACCAGCGTTTTATTCGAGTCGGATCGTTTTTAGATAGATGATTATTTGGGCTGCCGAAAGTTTAGGAAGTTGTTTTTCTTGGATGACGAAAAGGTCGAATAATATATTTGAGGGCCCGGTAAAGGCTGGTACTAAATGGTCATCTTTAGCAGAGGAATGCCACAATTTTACGAAATGTCAGAAATATGGGACACGCCGCCGAAATGTCCATGATCGATTGTAAAATTCGGCACCCATACCGACGAAAATAAACGCTGGTACGGAATTGCTAGCTATAGTCTGACGGTCAAATATGGATCAATCAACCCATGCTATATTCGACTACATGGATCGATGAAGTGCATGCAGGCCTGGATCGGAGTGTTTCAGATCCAATGATTGCAGCGCGCGCAGTGACATGTAAAGCGAGCGAGCACAGCACCGGGCGCGCCGCGCCCCCAATAACTTACTAGCTCATCGAGTCTGGGCCGCGATTGAATCAAGTCATTAGCTTGTGCACGTCAGATTGCATGGCCGGTCGTACCTGTTGTGTGGCAATTTAACGTATACTGTGACCTGGCACCTAGCCGCGCTCTTGTACAAACGAAGCAGCAATGACTGCTCGCTCTCATGCAATTTCTCGCTGCCAACCCCTCCTCTACAAGCTTTAGGATGAGTACACGGCTCGAGGATTTGCAGTTAGCAATACCGCCGTAGCATGGTTGGTGAAGCCAGCATAGACTGGAAGAGAATGAAAATATACTGACACACATGTTTCGTTTATGTTTACCAGGTCGAAAGGAGTGTTTCTGTAACAAAGTAAGTATCTCTGTACACATATGCAAGCAATGACATTCGATTACAAGTCTACGTAAGCGGAACTGCTTGCAACAAAGAGGCGCTTTGCCACTGCAACTGCTTGTTGCGGCTTCCAAATCAGCATTCGCAACCTGACGACTTTTGTGGTCGTTGAGCGTTGACGTCAATCGTGTCAGGTAGGTAACTGCAAGAAAGAAAGGGTCATCACCGCCGTCAGATCATCGCTAAGAAGTCCTTTCTTCTCAAAGAAGGTATCTCCGACAAAGTGACAACGATGACCACCAGAAGGATGGACTGCCTGACCGTTACAAATCAACAGAACAGCAAAGACTGCGCTTCTTACCACACAAAAGGACGAAAGACATCGGCCCAAACCGCACTATTGCTTTATGCATCGAACTGAGCTTAAGGCTGAGGACAACGAAGGGGGACAAACTTCGAGAATTGCTGATAAACTCCTTCACTCCCTCTGATGGCAGCCGCATTGCTCGAGTATTGGCCCCTGCTTGCCGTCAGCAACATAAGAGGAGCATTCGTCCAGATCAAGAACGGTTCGACTCACATCTCTTCCTCAGTCTCGTTCTTGAGGGCATTCTTTGCGATGATCTGGAAAGCCGCATCCACGTTGTAGTCCTCCTTTGCAGACGTCTCGAAGTACGGGATGTTGCCCTTGGAAGCGCTCCACGCCTTGGCCTTCTTCTCTGATACCTGGACAAATGACAAACAGAATTACCGAAAGCATGGCAATGAAAAATTCCCCGAACGTTTATCCAGAACCGGCCTCCACAAGAGTTCGCCACACCTCTCCTTAACCCCAGGACTCCCTAGCTCGCACACTCCAATTGGTGGTGGATCGCAATCGGACCGTCCAGACCGCGAGCCAGGCCTTTCAGTAGGCTGAGGACGATTCATCGATGAATCAGACAGAACGACTACAGAAGACCCTGTAAAAAAGAAGCGACACTCGTCAATCTGTCCACGCCCCATCATCGTACGCAGCTACACCGCAACTCCTAATGTATAGCAGCTTCATTCCTCCGATATCAACTAGCCTAGCCTAAAATTGCCCTAAACTTGTGTTCCATCAAGCCCTTGCATAAGGTGGGCAACGTGCTTCATGAGCCATAGAGAAACCAGGAGCCGGCCAGCCGGCATACAATGAAGGAGCAAGACTCGACTGAGTGACCGGCAGACAGATTGAGACCACCTTGCTCAATTTGAATAACCAGAACTGCAGACCGGCTGGATTGAAGGGCTCACCACTCTGCTGTTGCCCCCATCTACATCCACCTTATTCCCGAGCACAACAAAGGGGAAGTTCTCTGGGTCGGACGGGCTCGCCTGTAAAGATCACCAAGCAAAAAGATTTGATTGGGTTTGTAAGTAGATATGAAACTGTAAAGATCACCAAGGAAAAACATTTGATTGAATTTGTAAGTAGATATGAAACCACATGAGATTGAGAACTGGTTACAATTGAAAGCCTCCCGAGAACTGACCCTGGATAGACAGCGAGCAGCGCCAAAGGAAAACAACGGCATCTCCACCACTTCCAGAGAGTGGAGCAGCAAGCTGTTCGCCTTTGTCCAAATTACAGATTCTTGGTTCGCCTTTGAATATTTGATGGGCGGGCACAAGCTGATCGCTAAGCTTCATGCCAACAGCCTTTGAGCAAAGCAGAGGCCTTGGGACCACGCCAGTCCGTTCTCTCTGAATTCACAACCTTCCCAAAAGAAGGTGTTGACAGAACCCTAGAGGTATATCTACCTTGATGTCTCAATCGTTGAAGTGAAGAACGGCGAGAAAAGTGCATTTCAGGACATACCTGGATCAGGAACTCTTCCCGCCAATTATCCAAGTTGTCGAACGTCTTGTTGACATTGACGTCGTACACTAGCACGCAGCAGTCAGCCCCCCGATAGAATGCCACGCCAAGGCTCTGAAACCTTTCCTGACCGGCCGTGTCCCAGAGCTGAGGGAGACAGAGAGAGCAATGCCATGACTTCATAACGTAGAATGCTCACAACAGACTCCGCCCCTCATCACATCATTACAATTGAGGCTTCAAACCACAACTTCGCATTTCAGACTGGCACAATTCGCTTGCTGAGAGGTTGGAAAAAGGATCTACAGAAGCAAGAAGCCCAAGCTAATGTAAGTGGCATTCAAGCCACTTCCGTACTTTTCCGAAAGGTCATTGAAATTTTCATTGAGCGGATGAGTCCTCAAAATTGAACTTCTTAAGAGACCGACCAAGCTTTGCCACTCAAAACTCTAGAGAATCTAGACACACTGAATTTTGAGGAATCTAAATGATTTGACAACGACTCATGGAGGATGGACGCGCTGCTCACTTGCATGGTCACTAGCCTGTCGTCGACCTGCACTTCTTTTGTGAGGAAGTCTGCTCCAATGGTTGCCTTGTACTGGTTGCTGAACTTCTTGTTGACGTACTGATTCATCAATGATGTCTTACCAACCCTAAGTAGGACACCATGGCAATTGATTAGTCTACAATCAGGGGAGGAGCTTGGTTGCATGCATATTTCCGTGCTTTTGAGCGAATTTGATTGAGCTCCCTGACCAACTATTTCCTCCCGTGCAAGAGACTGTGAATAGGGTTTCACGCATAAACCTGAGCTTCTGCAGACTCTGCGGAATGCTTTGAAGGGAATCAAAACAAGCATGCAAAGCAAAATTCTTCCATAGGCGCAGGCTTACCCGCTGTCACCAAGGATGATAACCTTCAGCAAGGTTCTTTTCCGTCCTGACATCTTGACTGAGTCTGCCGATGCGCACGAGGCGATTGGAGAGTGCAAGCAACCAGCTGAGTGTTTCAAGAGCGTACAAATGCTTTGCGAGCTGCTGCTTGGAGACACAGTGGCAAAGCAGCAACCAGGGCGCTAGATTGTGGAGATCGTCCTTGCACTGGCAGACTTCAGCTGGCAATCAGGCTAGGACAGCTCAGGCTTCAGCTGCGCTTCAAGTTCAATATACGCCCGCTTCGTCTCCTTCATTGCAGGTTTTGTTAACAGCACTTCTCCTTGCCGGGTTAAAATGTGGTTCAGAAATCGGGGTTTCTAGTTTAGATTCGATGTCGAACCAAAAGCTGCTTCCGCGGCCCGCATGAGGCGATCGACGGAGTTCGATGTGGCCCTGTGGAACAATTCAAACGGGGGTTTGTGCAAGTCTGGTCTACGGTAACTTGGAGTGTCCTTGACCGAGACATTTATCGAGGAGTACATACGGTATCGCAGTGCTGGCCGTGTTGCGCCCCCCAAAAAAGGTTTATTAGGTAGAAATGGTGTGGACTTCACAGAGCTCTGAGTCACGAGACAAGAGGACCGCATTCAAATTGCAATGGGACCATGGCCGCAGCAAAGGCGGCTCATTCGCCTTTGAGATCGCAGCTGGGGTCAGCATTCTGCCCCCGCTTAACGAAGAGGGAAGCCCCCTGTTTGGAAGCAAAATCTTGCCACACAGTAAGCTGCTTTCGCTCCGTAGAATCGGTACTCCTGTCATCATCCATACGCCGCAGGCAGCTGTCTTATGCTGGCTATGCATGCTCAAATGCTTCTGAGCCGTGTTTAGGAGACCTAGGGCTGCGTACCTGTAGCCAATTGTTCTCTTCAAAGGGTCTTACCGGAGGAAATTGGCAATTCACGCAAGGGGGCCGGAGACCGCCACTGGCCCGAAGCATGGGGGCTGGGGGCGACACTCCGCAAGATGGTGAGGACTCAACAAGGCAGGAATATAAAGTCTTCGAGAACGGAGTCAGTAGCATGCCTTAAACTGAGAGTTCAGCTTGACCATGCTTGCCCAATTCAAGTGAAGAGCGCAATGCATTGCGCCTGTACAATCATGTATTTTGAAAGCATGTTTGAGCACTAGCCAGGCCCTTGGGGCTTGATGCCTTCGTTTCCTGCACCTGGGTATGCATCTTCTCATTGACGCGATTACATTGCCCAGGTAAGGTTATTGTTGTGACGGGGGTGAGCAAGGGCCTGGTGAGTGGTCCTCTACCTGAAGCTCTTAGGCCCCTCAAGGCTTGGTTTGCTACACCCCGCAATGACGCTCAACGATCAGCATAAGAACCATCATGTGACCAAAATTCTGACCCTGCTCAATCACATCATGTGTGTCATGGGACTTTTGTACTAGAGCAGCTGCAAGGGTCTGGGATAGAACGAATGCTGTCGTGGAGACAACATGATCATCATATCTTCTCTTTGCACACAAAATTTTTTCCACCTTGTCTTCTGTAAACATTGGCACTTGTATTCTGACATGGGCAGGGCCAATCGTTGGCGGTGGAACTTGCGTCTCGGGGACACACTGTCGTAGGTGAGGCTCTCCAAGGGAACCAATCAGGATGTTCCGTCACAAATTCCTTATCAACCTCCAAAGATATCACGGTGTTATGGCAGGCTTCCCCTCCGTCCAGTGCAATCCTTAACAGAGTTGGGCTTCACAACCTGCAATGCAAATTTGCTTGCATCGATTTGAGAAGGGCCAGGACATTGAATCTATGTGCTTTTGAGCCGCTAGAGAACGCAAGCTTTCCAATGCACTGATGTACGCAACTCCTCCCCTTCAAGGTTGTGCACGATCGGAAGCAGCTGTGAAAGAACTTGCGGACAGGCTAGGTGATCGACACTCGTTTTCAGCGGTGGATGTGGTAAGTTGCCTAACAAGTTGCTGTCCTGTCAGAAGACGTCCGGTCTGTTTGATGTGCAATCTGCCGCAAGTCGTCGGATAGTCACCACCTCGAAAATTGCGTCCCCCCTTTGAAAGCCTGCAGCGCCCAACTTCGAAGCAAGGGCGTCGGTATCATTCTCCGTATGCTGATTGGCTCCTTTCGACAGCCCTACTCATTGACAAGGAACAGTGGGAGAATCCTGAACGCAATCCAGCGTTTTCATGTAGGCGGCCGACAAGGAGGTGAAGAGCTGGGCCGACGCCACTGTCGAAAGGTTCGGAGTTCCAGACATCCTTGGTGAGAACCCCTTTTTTCTCCCATCCGTTTCTCATTCGACTCTGTATTAAAACGTAACTACACGTGGGATTGCTTTTTGGCCCACAATCAAAGCGCAGGCGTTTCATTTGATGTACGTGGGTCGCCTGCAGTAAATAACGCTGGGCTCATCAACAAGAACGCACCGCTGTGGGAGGTACCCGTTGAGGAGTTTGATGCGGTCATTGACGTCAACATAAAAGGGACGGCCAACGTTATCAGGTATGTCGCCCGTGAACCGATTCTTCAAGCCAAAGCGGTAGCTGTCTGGAAATCATGAATAAAGGGCGTCAGAACGGTTTCGTCTTGTGATAAGCTCGGTGGAGAGGCGAAGACTGTGTGCTGTCAACCCTGACGTTTCGCAGTCCTGCAAACGAAATAAGGCCCCAATGCTTTGGCAGCCCCAATGGCCTCCGTAGTTCGACGAGCCCCCTGTGCAGATGCTCATTTCGACTGTGATTATTAAAAGCCAGGTCAGATCAGCACTCAGCTGGAGCACAGTAGATGCAGTCTATGAGAAACGGTGAGATAGAATCCTATCTCGGGCCCCCTTAGTCTCGCACCCAAGATGTTCCTTTCCACGGATGGTTCGATAGCTCCCACAAAGGCCGGGACTTGGATATAACGTCGACTTCCGCAAGCTTCGCACCTTTTGAATTGCAGACTGGCCGTGCATCATCTTGGGTGCGAGGGTAAGGTGCCCGAGTATGTCCTTGGCCGTTCAAGCTGTTGACAATCTGGTGACACAGGAGATTTGTCCGAAGATGCACACTCTGAAGATCTACAAAAGCAATTCAAACAATCTTGCAAACTTTGAAGATTTACAAAAGCAATTCAAACGATCTCGTTGCTTGTCTCCGCTTTCAGGCACTTTGTTCCTCACATGGTCGCGAAGCAGAAGGGCGTCATTGTAAACATGTCGTCGGGGTGGGGCCGGAGCGCAGCGCCAGACGTAAGTGGCATGGGAACCAAGTCCTTATTAGAGCCACCTTCCTTCTTATGCTCGCCGCTTCTAGTCGGCGGGTTGAATCACAGTTCCGTCTCTGAGCTCGAGAAATTGTTGACGACTCTGTTGATGCTCCAAGCAACGCTAGACTTGGTCTGTAGCGTGTAGTTTGCGTTTGTGGAGCGCTTTCGACTACTGAAGCGCTCTTTCAGAAGGTGGCCTGAGCTAGTCAGGACCCTCACTGAAGGACCCCTCGGCAAAGGGACGTTCGTTTACTCCTCTGCGAACCCGACCACCCTCTCTTTTCTTTGGAAGCCCTCCCCTTGCACACCAAGCTCTCCCGTCGATCGATTTGAAAGTGCCTGCCTTTCGAACCTCTCCCGTGGTCCTACTTCGTCAGCATGCGGTCCGCTAGTAAGGCTCACCAGCAAAAACCAGCGGTTGGCTTTTTGGAGTTTGATACGTCAATTTGATACGTTGAAGGTAGGGCGCTCACGACGGCCACCCTTCGTCGTCTATTTGGATTCGGACGGCTGATCCGCAGCCAGAAAGCTTTCCATGTCTGATACTTGCACCCTAATCAACGGTCGAAGTTTGACAGGAATTACCCTGAACCCTTCTTGAACACTGCTCCGACTTTCACCGCAGGTTGCTCCGTACTGCACCACCAAGTGGGGCGTCGAGGGCATGTCCCGCTCCTTGGCCCGGGAGCTGCCACGTGGCTGCATAGCAGTGGCTCTGAACCCGGGGGTCATCAACACGGACATGCTGCAGTCCTGCTTCGGATCGTCCGCGTCCATGTACCAGACACCGGACACGTGGTAAGAACCTTGACTCAGACCCGGCTTTTAGCTCGGTTCGTTCGCTTGACGAGGTTCTGAGGCGACAGTTTCAGGACGGACTATCCGAAATAGGCGTCTTTCAGCAAGTCAGGCTTCAGAATGCGGCTATTTCCTAGATTTCTCTTGAATCTGCCTCACTCCCACGAATTTCTGCCCCGATCTCTGCGCGGATTTGGGATCGCATTCGGAATCCAGCATGTAACCCGCATATCTGTGTTTCGGGAACGCACACAAAAGGAAGAGCAGCGCCCGGGTATGAGAGAAAGGTTGGCCGGAGAGTGGACAGTCAATCGATTTGTCGAGCTTTGAAATTCACGCCTGACATTCAGCTTCCGCAAGGCCCTGTTTTGAGCTTGCACGCAAAAGCAACTGCCACCAAGGAGCCACATTTTCTTTAGATTGCAAATCTTAACGAACGTCATACTGCTAGTGTGTTCCTGAGGAGTCATGCTTTTGCTTGTCATGCAGGTCACGGGACGCCGCAGACCTGATTCTGAGCATCAATGTCAATGACAATGGCTCATCTATGACTGTGACGTAGTGGACAGTGGCTATCGGGTAGCCCTCCTGATCCGCTTCAATCGGATTTCAAGGGTGCGTCTGGATTTAGGTCCAGTTCTTGCCTGGCAAGGCGGAGAGCATGTACGAATGCTGCCTTTCTTTCAACCGTAACAACCGCGCTGATGGCGTCTCGGAACAATTCGAATTGGGAATGTATTTTCAGCATCTCCTCGGCATGCCTAAGTAGCTTTTGGCTTCCGGCCCACATTTGTCATTCTCCGCCTGGTGTGGCATGTCTTTGCTATCTTTAGAATGATTACCAACATGGCCTGTTCGTGTCTCCATCTTATCTAGATGGTCGACCGGCCGCGCGCGCTGGACGATCGACCATTATGTCGGATCCTATGATTCCTGGCACCACGTACTAATGTATGCAAACTGACGGTCCCATGCCAGATATCTATGCGTACATACAGGCTGGGGTATATGGTCCATGACCTACACACACCAGCTGGGCATGACGTCAACCGTCGTGGATGATAGCTATCAATTGAACGTGAGTGCCGTCAATTATCGTCACAAGAACGATCTTGACAATATTGATTCGACATGAGTGCGGCCGCCATGCGATAAACTTGATTTGGATACTTAAGCTAAAGGTTTGGTGTGCCCTCGTCTGAGATAGCCACGACCGCCGCCATTAGGAAAGAACTTGCATTGGCAAGAATTGGGGTCATGCAGGCCGGCCCTAGCAACGTTATAATCGTTCAGCTTTTGGGCCATGTCGGCCCGACTCATGAAGCTTAACTTCCAATCAACAGCTGGCTTCACATGCCAGCACTCGAGTCTATATTTTATCACTGTCAGACCAAAACTGTCCCCCGAGTACACGTCCGGCAATGATACATTGATGAACTGGTAGATTATGCTTAATTCCTGTCTATAATGATTCTGACGTTTATGAGAGCACAGCAAGGACGTCTTGTGCTCTCATAACGACATAAGCGGAGTCGTCTTTGCCCTTCATCTCGGTGCCGGCGTACTTCGAGTAGAGAACTGTGCTGCCCTCCTTCAGATCAAGGCCCTTCCTGTTGCCCTCCTCGTCGAGGGGGCCGGGTCCCGCAGCGGCAACCTAACAGAGCAAAAGCGAGCGACTTGATATTGTATGCTCCCACCAACAGAAGAGACCTTTTGAGTCTGGAATCCTGATGACGGAGACAGAACGCTGCAAGACCTTCGCCATACTTGTAATCGGCACAACTGATACAGGCATGTCTAGAGACCCCAAAAACGTGAAACCGACTACGCCAGAGGCCGTTTCCCGATGCGAGAAGTCGTTCAGAAACAGATGTAACTATGCTTGTTGGACAAAATTCAGAATTCCAGGACGACTATGGTCTACAAAAGCATTCCAAACTTGAGCAAACGGTTAGGAAGCTTTCCAGAGAGACGGTTGGGAAGCTTTCCAATCAGTAGTCGGCCAAAAGTGGAAGACATTCAAGCATTCACATTAAGGTGCATGGCTCACCGTTCCAATAACTGGCTTTTCTTTTGTGCTATCCGTCAAGATGATCCCCCCCTGGGTCTTCTCCTCAGCAGCAGCTACCTGTCGACCAGAGCAGGAAGAGTTACACATGTGACTTACTATCTTCGCTTCAATAACGGCTTCGTAAATCACCCTTGACCTAGCAACGTAGCTTCAAACTAGACCGCTAGTATGTGCACAAAGCTGTCGAAACTCATGCAATCTCATGTGATTGAGACTTCCTTTTCCATATGTGAAAGAGAGGCGCTTCCACATCCATACACGAGAACCGCCAGAACAACCGCTATGAAAGACACAGTTCCTTGTCAACGTGTTTTGAGAAAGACAGGCGGCACTCAGAGAGCAACCTTGCTTGTTGTGACAGCTGCAATCTCGACTTCCCAAGTTTACATTGAAAGTAAGTTTCCTCCAATCAAACGGCAGTGGCCACTAGGAAACACGGGATTAGTCCGCGTCGAACTGAGAAATCACTTACCTTAATCAGAACTCTATCTCCGAGGGGCTTCATGTCCTTCACATCATCTGAGTCCAACAGCCCAATCACATCTTCCTCCTTCAGGATGAGGTGCTCCTCTCCCTGGAACTCAACCTCGGTACCCGCATATCTGGAGTAGATTACCTTGCTGCCAGTCTGCACCAGCACATTGATGCCTTTCAGCTAAGGCAAGCCTTGATTGGCTGGGAGTGGAGTGCAGAAAACGAACTGTTACGGCGCATGCCAGCCAGGATGTGGAAACAGCCACGGATATTCTCCGACGTTGAAATGTGTGAACCGCACTTGCAACCGGTGTTTTTTGCCTCAATTGGCGATCAAAGGTGGTCGTCGTTTGAATCTGAACTGACTTCATGGCGATGGCTCACAACAGCTTTGGTAACTCGTCCAATGAAGATTTGCAAAAGGCTCCAACCAGTCACATAGATCAGGAGTAAATCCCTAGGTTGGCATTGACATCATTGTGAACAGAACATGCTCGGGCAACTTACCGAAAGCCCAACTTCAATCTTCTTTCCATTTGGCAGAGTTTTCCCCTCGCCAAGTGCCACAACTGAACCAGAAGTAGGCTTGTTCTGTGCTGTGGACGGGAGCAGAATGCCACCACTGGTCTTCTCCTGAGCCTTCTCTTTCTTCACCAGAATGCGGTCCCCCACAGGCTTGATAGTTGTGAACTGCAGATTGTGCGCAGTATAAAGTGTTCATTCAATCAACCCGAGAAGGCAAAGCGCGGCATCTGAAGTCAGGGTTCAGCACATGTAGCAGCCGCTCTTGGTAAAGGTTGACACAGCCTCCGGTAGGATATAGCACATGCGATGCAAGTGCTGATGGCCTCTGGAGTACCATCACTTCTACCCGCCCTTTGCAGGATGTTCCTAGAGGAACTTTGCATTGTGTGCAATATGCATTTTTATTCTTCTTGTCAGCGACTGCAATCATGAATTTTTCGTGAAAATTTCAGCTCATGCTTCTCGAGACAATTGAAGAGTGCTACGGATCCTAATATTACAGATACACGGCATTCGTCAAGCCCTTAAAACATCCTCTGCAAGCTCACCTTGGTGCTCACTGCTGTAGACGCTCGCACCCCAGACTGCCGCCTGTGCACAGTCCTCGCTGAGGCCCGTGATGTGGCAGCAAAAGGGTCCTTTCTCAGGCCAGTGAAGGCCGCAAAGCTCCTGATGTTGGTAGAGGAGCACGCTGGCAAGGTGGTCAAAGACTTCTGCATAACCACTCCCGCACTCTGCAGAGCCGCAATGCACGCCATTCTGACGCTGTTCGAGCAACTTGACGAAGAGTCGTCAGGAAGACGCTGGCTTCAGAGTATGCGTTCTACTTTTGGGGGGCGCTTCGGCTTGGAATGTGGCAAAAGCGGATTTCGTTGCAGCTTGTTGTTGCTTTGTTGGAGCGCCTGTGCTGAAATTGGAAGAGGATGCAGAATTGCACAGCTAGAGAGATTCTCTGGAAAGTTCTAGGGAAGCAAAACCATTACCGAGAAAGTGCTTGTCTACAGGGCCTCCACAGGATATACTGATAGCCCCTGATGCAAAGTCTCGTGATGGAGGCCTTGCGGCGGCGGACATTGAACAAGTTCAAAAATGGTTGCAAGAGTTAAAGGTTGAGCTGCATCTTTTCAGAAGTCAGACTCAGAGCATGCAACGTGAAAGTTGAAACGTAGGACGCATCTGCATTTTCTTGGTGACGAACAGAAATCCTGGTGCGCAGGAACAAACCCATTGGTTTGTCTTTCTTTCTTCTAGAACTTCTGCTTTGCGGTGGAACACCACTCTTGCTGCATAAATTTGTCAAACCAGCCAGCATCATGATCAGCTCAGTGTGCTGGGTGCCCAAGGGCGCTGCAAAGACAACGCCCATCACGGTGGACCCTACTGAGGAGGAGCTTGAGGCTATGAAGGCAGCCGCACTGAAAGCACAGGAAACCAGGGGCGAGGGTGACGAGGATAGCAGGTTAGCCGACTTAGCATCGCAAGCGGCGCTTCGTACTGCTTTTGTGACGCGGATGTTGCAGGAAGGCGGCATTGCATAGCTGTCACTTCTACCTTCGTTCACAGCATAAGGGGCATTCACATGGAAACTGCTGCTCTCAGCGTCCTGCCTTGTGCATTCGGAATCCTACTTGAAAGCTGATTTTATAGAAGCTGGTGGCACTCCAAGTATTGTAGAAGAAATGTTTTACTTCTTATTAAGCAATCTTGAGCAATGCTGTGATGGCACCTGATTGGTGCACCATTACCAGAGTCCAGTTGAGCTTTCAATGTTGTTAAGAGTCGAAGTTTTGTTTTTTGTAGGCTGCAGCTTTACACATCTTCAGGCGTCAGATTTTTGGAAAATAGCAGAGCGTAACCTTCGTGACGTACCCAGGAATTTGTTGGGCTGTACATTCCTCATAGCTCAAAGCAGGTTTCTTTTGCGAGGTCTTGGGGCTTCTTAACCCTAACCCTAATCTGACACCTTTGATGGTGGTGGTGTGATGCTAATGTGGTGCACCACCGACCCATCACGACTCTGTTCCTGAAACCCTAATTCTCATCCTTGGTGAAATTCGAATTTCTGTACAGCGATGAAGAGGATGAGTGGGAGGAAGATGACGAAAATGAGGAGGAGGAAGAAGGGGGCATGGAGGAGGAAGCTGACCCCGCAGAGCAGGCAAGGGCGGTGGCGGCCGCTCTTGGGGGAGGAAAGGGCAAGCGCGCGGCCAAAAAAAGCACCGATGCACTGGCGGCTGGCCTGGCAGAACTAGATATGGACAACTATGACCAGGAGGACGAGCAGGCAGGTGAGAGCGGGGGAAGATTGGGACTGGGGCAAAGGATAGGGGAAGGGTGTTTTGCGGATTGAGATTGTCACTTCCCTCGGAAAGTCCAAGCTATGATGGACACGATAAAAGCGGGGCGATTTGGGCTGAGACTTGCTGCATAGTGTTGCCGCCACAACTGTAAGCAGTGACACAAATCCTCCCTCGAGGAGTCGCCCCAAGGTTCTATATTGTCAAGGTGAACTTGGTATTAGCTGCTTGTTATGAAAGCTTCTTGAAGGTTCAAGTTCATTTGATTTCGAAGAAATTAACGGTTTGGTCGAGAGGGACTTCGTTGGAAAAGACGTTCTCCTCCTAATGTCTTGGGTCCCTTTCCGCAACTTTGCAGACACCGAGCGGCTCTTTGGCAACGGGGGCCTGGGCAATGCACAGTACATCAGCAGCGAAGACGATCCTTACATCACCTTAAAAGGGGTACGCATTCTTCCTGCCTTTCTTCTGTAAGTTGCGTTTTCAGATTGGAAGGCATTGAAAGTGTGCTTGCCTCCATTAAAGAAATGATGTGCTAGTCAAGCGATCTTGACGACTAGTCAGTCACTCACTCGAAAGTCCTGTTGGGCTCGTTTCTGCACAGAAGAGCATGTAGAATCAGATGCACACCGCCTAGTTTACCAAAGCTAGTCTGGAAACATCAGGTATGCTTTGGAATACAAGACGGTTGGAAATCCTGCAATGCTTGACGTCGCAGCGCAAACGTCCGATGTAAGGTCTAAGTTTGCAAGCTTTAGTCCGGGGAACGCAAGTTATCTCCACGAAGAGGTTTACTACCTGATTTTGTTACAAACTTAGCGAAAACGATCTCAATCTAAAGCGTTCACTTCTCGACATCATCAAACAGCGGCAGCGCTGTGGTTTGTGGCCGTTTTCAGGCCATTTCGCGCTTCTGCGGTCTAGATGTAAGAAGCGGAGCAATGCAACACTGTAATCTGCCGGGCTCGTTGGGAGCAGAGCACCCGTGTCGGTGGATGACACTCGTTTTGGATCGCTAGACATAGTCGACGGCGGCCTTCCCCTCGCGAATGCAGAGCTTCAAAACAAACAACCGCATCAGAATCCTGCTCCCCGAAACGGGACGTGAGGTCTTGGGTTCAACGGCTCGTGACTTGTAGAGTCCGGACGCTCTAATCTAGCCATGTATCTAGTGTCTGGTGGAGTACTTACGTACCAGTATACCGAAGAAGCAGAGAGCCGCTGCCAGTTGACGTATCGAGGCTGCTGCTCCCCTCCGTGCAGGACGATGATTCAGAGGAGATCGACGACTTTACCATTCGGGACTCGGATCTGCTGCTGCTGACAGCACGCAACGAGGATGACGTCAGCAACATTGAGGTAGGGCGAAGGCCAGTTCACGTCCTATCGCTCGAGCATAACGTTTGGCCTTCTCAGTCGTTCTGATCGGAGCTTCGTGATCGATTTATTGAATCACTCCAATCAAAAGTATGATACTGTTGATCTTGTTTCAAAGTCCTGGCAAACCTCGTACTTTTCACCACAGCAGGCGGTTCCGCCTATACGAAGATGCTCAGCTTTGCAGCGACGAAGTACGTAGTCCCCATCTTTCCGTGACCGTTGGATGTCGTACCAGTAGTTTGGAAGAACGCACGTTTGTCGCAATAGCATCATTCCCGCTTTGCCAGGTGTGGGTGTACGAGGAGGCGCAGGGCGACGAGTTCGACAACCTGTACGTGCACCATGACATCATGCTGCCCGCCTTTCCCCTTGCGCTCGCCTGGATGGACTGCAACCCGGCTGCCACTGCTGCAGACCCGGCCGCCAGTAAAGGTGGGCCTAGGCCCTGCTCCGATACTTGTTAGTAACATACGGGTCGGATCCACCGGGTTGATTCGATGGGACGACTTTGGAGCACTTGCTGTTGGAAGTACCTTTTTGGAACGAGTGCGATGTGAGTGAGTCGGAATTGTATGTCTGCCACAGCTAAAGAGTAGAGTCATCTGGAAGGGGAAGTAAGTCAGGGAACTTCTTGTTCTGGTACCGTGCTTGAGTGTCAGAGAAGAGGCGGTCGAACTTTCCTTTTGTTTCTGTTTCAGTGCATCCTGAGGCTGTTGTGCGACGCCTCAATGGCGCTAGTGCGCATTCCGGCTGACAAGCAATTGCCGATCGTCTTGCAGGCAACATGGTGGCTGTTGGGACGCTCATGCCGGAGATTGAGATCTGGGACTTGGACGTGGTAAGAACCCTTGGGTTTGCTGAACGGTCTGGCTGCCTGTTGAGGCGAGACGGCGGATGATCCTTCTGCCCAGGAGAAAGCGGTTATGGTCAGACTAGCTTTGAGGAAGGCGGATGAAGGTCTGTCAGGGATCTGAGCGAGTCGACTTCTAGGAAGTAGTTTGAACAAGTTGTATGGGTGAGCGGTTTAGGCTTTCTTGTTTGGGTCGACCTCCTTGGTTGGTGTAGGGGTCACATCCTCTTTTTGGTGCTACTTTGCGTTGCTTCGTTTTGGTTGTTGGGTTTCCTCAGATTAGGCATGCAAAAATTTGCAGTGGCCTCAGCCTCTTGCCGGTCGATGCATAAGTTCACGCGACTGAGTCTCGTGGTAGGCCTTCAAGCTTGTCAAATTCTTTTATTGACACCGGTCGCTTCCGCAGCTGGATGCGGTCGAGCCCGTGCAAACGTTGGGCGGCTACGAAGAGGAGGGGACGGCTGCTGAGGACGAACCAACCAGCGAGGATGGGAAAAAGAAAAAGAAGAGCAAGAAGAAGAAGAAGGTGAGCCTTCGGCGGCCGTCAACGGTCGCTCGTTCAAATCTTTTGGTATATGAATCAATCTTTAGCGTTTGCAGGGCAAATGGCCCCCGGCAGGGTCAGTGGATGCTTACCCTCGGTCTGTAAACGACAACTGCCTACTATCCGGTTCTGTTGCCCCGCTTTGTTTGTGCGGTTTCTTGTTGACCTACGCGATTGCTGTGCGGGCTTTTAGAACCCTGATCCATTCATACATTATTCAATTTTTCGAAGTAAATTACGGATTGGAAATCGGTCCGGATAGATTGCGAAGAATACTCTTGCACTCAACCAGCTGTCGCTTTGGTCCTGACCCTCAACATGCCTGCAAAACGCGATTGTCGTTCATTTTCCCACCTGTTGGGGCTCGATGAGGAAGGAGGAGACTACCGTTGCATCATTGGAGACAACGACTACGTAAGGTCTGGTGAGACGGAAACAGTCTCGAAATTGAGCCTACTGACGCGGTCGCATCGTGGTCTGCAGCGCAACCTCAAGGAGGGGAGTCATACCGACTCGGTGCTGGGCCTGGCGTGGAACGCGGAGTTTAGGTGGGTCACTGTGCACCCATCAATTGCTTGGCGCATGCGTGCAGGCTTCTCCTCTTCTACGCAGCACTAAGATGCCTTGCCCCGGTTTCCACTTTAAGCGGTCCTGTGGCGGAGTGGGGAGCCTGGTCAACTCCTCAACTCGCATGTGCTCAAGTCCTCAGCTTGTCAATAAGCCGTTTCCGGTCTTCCGCTATCACCATCTTTGTTGGAGTCTAGAGTTAGGTGTCGATCCTTTTCCTGGTGTTGACGCGTTGATAGGTATCAGAGTCTCTTTTCGAGCGTAATTCTCCGTACCTTCCAAATTAGAACTGCAGACAATCTCTGCCCTTGTCAGGGTGCTCCCGTTCCCCGCCGAATGTTTCAGGGTGCAAGGCGGAAAGTGTTATGCCTCCAACATCATTTTTGCAGAAACGTGCTGGCCAGTTGTTCCGCGGACACAACAATCAAGGCGTGGGACATCACGACGGGCAAGTGCGAGCACACTCTGACGCACCACACGGACAAGGTGCGCCGCTTGAGAACCGCGAGCGGGATTTGAAACTTTCTGAAAAAGCGTTCCATGCTTGCCATTCCGCGACTTTTACCGGGTCTCTGGTGGCTGCGACTTAGCTCAACGGCTTCATTCGGGCGTTCGTGAAATGTGCCGTCTCAGTATGACGTTCCGCGGCCGATAATTCGCCCAGTTTCAGATGCGTTTATGGGGTGCTATTTTGAGTGGACGGCCTACCAATTTGACTGCATTGATAATCCTGTGCCGCATACGGATTGCTTCTCAGCCTGCAGTTGTTGCGCTGCTGCGAAGCGCTGCGACACTCTTAGTGCTTCGATTTCTTTTCACCCCGGCAACGCTTATTCCCGGTTGCAATCCCGCAGTGTCACCACCTCCGAAGTCGGATCTGTTCTTCGGGGCCGGGCGTCGAAAGGATTCTAGTCATCGCCGCAGCGTCAACTAGGCAACTCCTGTCGATTGTCTGCAACTATCCTTCCAAATCTTCCAATTGGATCGGACTTTCGACAAGCAGGTCCTTCTGCATTGGTCCCTGACAGGCGGTTTGTAACTCTTGCTGTGCGCAGGTCCAAACGGTCGTATGGAACCCCGCCGAGCCGACGGTCCTCCTGAGCGGCGGCTTCGACAAAATGGCCGCAGTCATCGACATGCGCTCCCCGCAGCAGCCCGCGCTGACGTGGCAGGTCTCTGCTGACGTGGAGTGCGCAGCGTGGGACCCGCACGCGCCGCAGTACTTCGTAGTCAGTACGGAAGACGGTCTGGTGCGGTGTCATGACGTCAGAAAAGGGAGGGCGGCGGACGGGGCGAGCAGTAGTGGGGCGGCAGGCGAGGGGGCGCTGTTCACGTTGGCGGCGCACGACAAGCCGACGTGTTCAGTGTCGTACAATCCGGCAGTGCCGAACGTAAGGGACTGCGAACTTTTGAGAAGTTGGATTTGAAGCGTTGATATCGCGCAAGCGCTTGGAGATAAGTGTATATTTATATCTGTCTTCTTGTTAAGTTTTTAGGCTTACAGTGTGTAGTGCTTGTAAGTCCTGGCAGAGTTTTTCAAGTGTACTTGACAGATGTTTTGGCAAAGTAGGGGGGGCAAAGTAGGCAAGGGATATAACAGGAATTTCGGAGGAGGTTCGGAGTGCATCGCGTCTGCAGCTACCGCTTTTAGGGCAGTTACAACCCTTCTTCGAACTTCCTTGCTTGACCATTTTCAAATGTCTGTATTGCAGTTCCTAGCAACGGGATCGACAGACAAAATGGTAAGCCAACGCCCCCTAGCGACAGCCTTTACCACCAGGGTAACCGGGCGTTGTTCTTGTCGGGCCCATCACCTCTGGCGACGAAACACTAAGTCCTGCTGTATTCTCCCGTCCGTTGAGCTCTGATGGCACGAGTTCCCAAGGAAACTGCGCGATTGAAAGAACGTAGTAGCTGGCGGTGTCCTCTTTCCTTCTTTCGAGCTCGCAGCATGCCTGTTGGAAACAGGAGCCTCCTGACCCATGAAGCAGGCTGTCTTTCCACTGATCTACTTCCTCCCTGCTGATGGGCGCACTCTCTTCCTTTTCCAGGTTAAGCTGTGGGACACGACAGGACACCGGCCAGCCATGCTGGCCTCGAAGAACCCGAAAGTGGTGAGCACTGCTTGCTGATCAGGCTTGATGAAGCTCTCAGATTTTTGAGGCGCAGGATTAAAGTTCCTTGAGAATCCTCCTCTCGTTGTATAAGTCCCACGGTCGCGGCCCGCGTACTGCGTGTCGATTCCCAAAAGTGCACGCGCAATATGACTTTGCAGATTGCCTGGGTCTTTCCTGGCCTTTCGATCTGTTCAATTGGATCTTGATCGACCCCGCTCAATTGGCTCGTGATAGGCCAGGATAACTTTCATGCTGCGACGGGGCGAATCCCCGGGCGCATCAGAAATCGATGTAGAGGTGCATGGGAGCCTGCGGATCTAGCGAAGTTGCAAAGCTTTCACCCGTTCTGTCCCTACAGGGAGCTGTCTTTTCGGTTTCCTTCTGCAAAGACGCCCCCCATCTGCTCGCGAACGGAGGATCGAAGGGTGAACTAAACGTAAGGCGCTCTAGTCCAAATTTCTATCTTCAGCTTGACTGCCGTTGTATTGGACGGCACATCTGTTGTTCCCTCTCACCGATCGGACCAATCATGGAAACGTTTCCAGCTCGCCACTTGGTCCACCTCTTCAGACTCGGGCGTCTTCTTTGTAGCTAATACTGATGTTTGCCCCATGTTAGCACTGCGATTTGAGAATACCCAAATTGACCTAGATGGTTCCCCACTTCCCATGGGCTTCACTTCTATAGGCTGCAAATCTGATTCTGAGGCGAAAGGTTTGGGGGGACTGCAAGCATTGAAGCCTGTTGGTTCTTTCTCCAGGTTTGGGGCGTTTTGGACACTGCGGCCGTGGCCCGACGCTTCCCTACCCTAGGGCCCCAAAGGACGAAACGAGAAAAGCCCGCCGAGCCTGCAGAGATTGAGGAGGATTGAGCATGATCCGAGTCCAAGGTTATCTCCCTTCTGGAATCAACGACACTGAAGAACGACACTAAAGAAGCCAGCTATCTGTAATAACCGCCCAAACCTCTCGACGTCTCTCACTCGGGCGCTCAACCTGGATGGCGCCTTGTTTTGCATTGACCGCAGCTTGTGTCCTCTATACGAGGTTCGACATGGCGGCGAGGCCTTATGCCCTTAACTTACCGGCTGCATGCTTTGAATGAGACTCCACAGGACTCGTCTACCACATGCTGCGTCTACCACATGCAGCATAATTGGCATGGCGGGCCCAACGCCTGGGTTGCCAAGAGCACAATATACATGTTGCATGTACATCCAACATGCAGGCTGCAAGTTTTCATTATCATCCACCTGACTACGTTTGTACATACAAACTCGACAGGCGGCCACATTTTTAGGTTGATGCTTCATTCAGCTTAAATGAAGAGCAGTCATTTGAACTGTACGCGCCGGTGAGTCGCGTCTAGATTGGAGCTTAGTACCATTTCACTTTATCCGACATATGTGCCTTGGAAAAAGGCAAGTTTCAACCTTGCGAGTGTCGATTACATGCCACGAATCATGGACGGTATCATGTTACGGTTCGATCTGAGTACGCCCAGCGCGTGAGTGTGTCGAACCGGTGATGTCCATGATATAGCGCCAGCTTTTGGGCCAGAAGTACCCGGATATGCGCATTCTGCACATCTTTCAGCCAGGCCTCATGGGGGCCTTATGCACCAATTCCTCCGGTGTATACATTGCACCTATGATTGCTTTTGATCGATACACATATATTAGGGCTGAATGATTGTTCCTTTGCTTAGATAATCTTTGCTCATTGCGAAACTTTCGCCAGCATGCTGCGCAGGGAGAGCCACTCAGGGGAGGGCGCTCGGCTCACTCGTAAGGTATTGAGGTATGCTCCTCTGGGCGCGCGCGTGTGTGCGCGAGTCTGAAAAAGGTGGAGGCGAAGGGATCCCCTCCTCTCCTGGAACCAGGCGTGCCGGGGGCTCTTGGGCCCCCGGATGCTTTGTAGTGTCAGCAGAGGCAAGCGCAGCACATGGCCACGTCT
>DF237425.1:61805-72464 GCA_000708835.1 Klebsormidium nitens | reverse complement strand
AAGTGAGGCATGACTTCGATATACTTTGAGTCACTTTGCTGCGGTCACCTATCACCCATGCCACGCTTCAGTCGCGTCATGTCGGCTCGCATGATGGCTTCCTGATGTCTCAAATGAACATAGAATACCAAGAGAAGGCGGTCGTGCCTTCGAGCCAGGAATAGACGGACCGAGCAGTAAACTTCAGTATCAATCATTCTGCATCGTTCCAAAACGTCTTTTGACAACCTCAAGTGCAAGGTCTACATCATTGAGTATTAAGTAGGTTGAGCATCGGCTTTATGACATGTGCTCAGCACAAATTTCGTTACAGCTTTTCGGCTTTCAAGGATAACGGGTTCACTTGCTAGAGATTGTCATTGGCAGATGTCTTACGTGTTTCCCCATCGTCCGTTTAGGTTTCTTCTGTCCCACTCATTCTGGCTGACTCTCAGAAACGGGTTCCTCAATCTCTCTCTCAGCGCAAATCGGTGTGAACCTCTATAAGATTCGTAGAGGAGTGACGCTTACAGGAAGACTGAGCACGGCACATGAGACACAGATAATCAACTGTTTGCAGAGGTTCAAAAGAGCACCTCGCCGATACGCTACGGTCTGTTTGAGACATCCAATTTCTCGTCATCAGCGCTTCCGACCTCGGTGCGTTTGTTCGTCCGCATGACGAGGATAAAAACAACGTGGCAGCAAAATTCTGGGGGGATGAGCGCTCAAATATGTGCGGTCGCGTTATAGTGCTCGACAACAGAGCGCGCCGTCTAGAAGGAATCAATCTGAGAAAAAACAAAAGCCGATAATAATCATTTCCGCTGCCAGTGCTTCTTACGCTCGTTGACTGGTTCTGACTCGCAGAAGCGTGATTGTTGAGGCGCTCTTTAGGAAGCGTGGTCTATCAGCAAGATGTGCCGACAACTAGCGTAGGGCGTTTTGGCTGCGAACGGGACTCGAAGCGGTGTCGCTCGAGAAAAGTTTAAGGGGCCGACGAACTGGAATCATGGCCCATCTTCCCAGCCGCTTTTGCTGGGAACAGGGATTCTACATTTCCCAAATGAAACGGTCGAACGTGACAGAACCACTGACAGTACGGTTTCATTTCATCCGTTCAACCGGGCCTTGCTCCGGCCCGTCTGCAAAGAGTACATCTTTTTGAAGCGAGAAGCTTCGGATTGGCCCCGGATGAATGTGGCTCGATGACGACGCGCCTCTCAACCGATGCCACCTGAAGCAGTCAATCAGGGCGCCAAAAGGAGGCAACTCCAGCATCAGATCTCGCAACCCCAAGTGATAACTGACGGATTGTCGTCCGGTTCCGCGTCATCGCTGCCGGCCAAGCAAACCATTGACCCCATAAGGATTGGAGGCACTGCGGGAAGCGTTTAGCGTCCTTATGTGATGCATTCTACATTACTTTGCTTCGCGGCAGACTTACCATTCCGACTGACATACATAGGTGCGCACGGTCGACTAAGTTCAAAGCCAAACGTTTGCCATGAAAAGCACTGTATATATGAAAGCGCCTTGACTCCGAACCACGTGCACAGCGCACCGGGCCTATGAGCGAGTGATTTGGCCTCTGATGGTGGACAAACACGAGCCAGGCCATTGTTCGAGGGCGGTTCATACGAATCAAAAACGAAATAATGGGAAAAGAGAAACGAAGACGAAAAAAGGCGCGCGACAACGGCGGAGTTTCTCCAAAGCAAGGGGGCAGCAGACGACGCGGGCGGGCGCGCGCCTCGGGCGCGCGGCGCGCCGCTCCCGCGACCGGCGCCCGATCAAATGCGCGCTCCTGAACTTCGCAAGCTGGCTGAAGTCACGGGCCCGCGCGCCTGCGCTCCGCGGCCGCGGCTAGCGCTCCCCGTCAATCGATAAGACGGAATGAATGATTCGTGTGCGTGCGCAGCGCGGCCGCGCAGGCCGCGCGGGGTTTGACACACACCCCGCGAGCGCACGCGCAACGCGCGCGGCCGTCAGGTTGCACATACAGAACACTCAGACAGGGGCCACAAGCGCCTAGGGTAAATGAACCAGCAACCGGTTCTATGCTCCGAGAGGTAGTTCGCACGTCTGCCCAGAACCCAAACTTGGTCAATTTTACTCCTTATAGTGTTAGCTCCAAAATTCCTACCATTTTGGTCCCGGGCCGACATGCGAAGTACCTGTTCTGGAGGTCGGGTTAAGGTGGGTTTACCAGCCATTTAGAGACTGACCATGTTTGATTACGCAGTTAACCTAGGTTTGCCATCAACCGAGGACAGTTTGTGCCTCGGAACAGCGTGACGAGCAGATCGGAACCGTCCGATCGGTGACATTTTCGATCCTACGGCGCGGAGCATGTTGCACGCCCTCAAGCAGGGCGCTCGTGGCCCCTGAGTAATGTCGCGTCCAACGGATTTGATCCGGTGGCCACAAACGTCTCAAAATCTTTCAGATGACGTCAGGAAGACTTTGTGAGCTGGACGGTCGTAAGCAAGATAACAGAGCTAGATTGACGCTCTGCCCGTGCGTGACCAGAAATTGCAAAGTGACACCTAAGAGTCACCCCAGCAGCGGGCTTGATGTTTGGGGAAAAGCTGCCAATGCTCCCTTGAAGATCAGTGCGGCCAAACCGGAGGGCTTCAGAACCATAGCCACGAACATATGGTGTTGAAAACAAAATTGAAGGAATGCCAGCATTCGCAAAGTGCAATCAGAAATTCGGCTACGGACTGATGGTTTGCAGAAAACAATCTGTGTAACGTGGCTTCCGACCACTGGAAGACTTCGGAAGGAGCCTGCCTTCGAGGGTCATGCGATTCCATCATCACCACTGCACTGTTATTCTCCTCAATACCCAGAAGGGACCCAGAAGTTCATCAAAGGAGCCCTTTGAGCGAACATGGTAGCAGCTGGGCAGAAGGCATCGGGTCATTATCTGCGAATGAAAGGCGTGCGCGAAAAAAGCGCAGTGCGTGACATCATCGCCTCCCTGCATCACAGCAAAAGCGGCGGCTGCTCAATCATAGCCTGCACTTCCGTCGAAACGGAGAAGCGGCCAATGTATGCCAGAATATATCGTCGCATATTCGCCTCGACCAAGATGTTCTGGATTGCCTTGTACATATGTGTAGCGACCCATATCCTCTTCTGTACAAACGGTCCTCGAACCGGGGCCAAGCTTCGGTTAGGCCCGTGTCTTTTCCCCCGGGCAAGCTTATGCTTGCTTCGGCTCCAATCGGAGCGAAATACGCCCTAGGCAATTCGTCATCATTTCTCAATTTGACAAACGTTCCTCCGCATCCATCACAGGATTCTTTTCGCCCCCATTCAGAATTGGTTGAAGATATCGAAGCAGACGCGAACCACGTTTTCTTGGTAGAAGGGCACTTAACCAACCACAATCCGAGTTCGACTAACGCTGATCTCTCCCTGTGCATCCAAAGCGGAGTGGCAAAGGCCGAGAAGAAATGGAAGACACCAAAGAAGCATGAGAGTGGGCTCTTCAGATCACCGCGACGTGCGCGTATATATGCCCCACCGCGGCCGCGCTCAAACGTTCTGTTGTTAACCGACGTTATGTAATGGAGAGCCTCTCCAAGGTTGTCTCTCTAGCAGAGGTGAGGGCGACAAAAGTCACAGTGCGCTTTGGCTAGCATTACCACTAGACAAGCACCCTAAGCTGTAGAGTCTCCGTGGCGGAATTGTCCCAATAGACATAGGCCCGGCTTCCAGATCAA
Source organism: Klebsormidium nitens (assembly GCA_000708835.1). Lineage (NCBI taxonomy): Eukaryota > Viridiplantae > Streptophyta > Klebsormidiophyceae > Klebsormidiales > Klebsormidiaceae > Klebsormidium > Klebsormidium nitens. The sequence continues at coordinate 68,751 of DF237425.1, read as the reverse complement.
TCTGCTCAAAGTAGGCCGTTCGGCTATATAAGTGATGGGTCTCCAGACCCCCAGCAACCTGAGTTTCCCATAACCGGTTACGAATAGCTTGGAACCAGCCTTACGTTCTCCGTCTTTCAAAGCGAAACGGTTCTGAATTGCGGCTTCGGTTTGGCTTCGATTTGGTTTCAGGTTCGCTTTGAGTTCGCTTATGTTCGAAACCAAGGCGCCTCGTGTTTCTTCGGCACAGTATTGCATCTGGGGATCCCTTGAAGGACACATACTTGCGCACTTAATACCTTTGCAGACTGACCTCAACAAAGTCAGAGATCTTTGAGCTCCGGGAGGCTAGCCGGTAGCAAAAGCTGATCAACGACCTTCCAGGAAACCGGTGGCGGCATATAAAAGGACCGAGCATAAAAGGTAGCCGGTACGGAATGCGCAGCTGACATATTTACAATCTCTGGAAACATGTATGTCTGTCAAAGCTGCCTTTCGACAGCGCGCGCGCTCAAAATGTTAGCAGCAGTTCAAGTTAGATCCCGACGTCTGAAACGTTAATTTCTCCTCTCGGTCTAGTCTCTCTTGTCAGCTCGCTACATCTCACAGAACCTGAAAAGCCATACCTTACCACCTACTTGAGATGCTCTTGGACAAGAATCGTAATAATTTGACACGAATCGTCAAAGATTCAAAACCTATTAATTTCGACACGTACAGCTCTAAGATACCTTGAATGTGATGCTCGCATTGTCCCACCCAACTAGAATGAGGGAGACCAGATTCCCAATCGTTGCCAACCCTGCGTTCACCGCAGCAACTCCAAAAAGAATATACGCCGGGAGCTTCCTAAGCTGCTTGTGATTCCTATGCCTGTTTTCCCGCTCCTCCTCTTTACCTCTATCACTTTTCCCGTCATCACGTGACCTACCTACACTCTTCTGACCGCCACTCTTAGCTGGACTTCCTTCTGGATCGTTTTCAATTGGCCCTGGTTCAAAAGCGGCGTTTGACCACACGTTTGGCCCCCCCTTAGGAGCAGACTTTCTGTCTCCGCCACTCCCTGCGGGGGCCCGTTGTTTCTCTCCCCCCGGGGGTTTCCTTTTCCACCTCCCTGTCAACCAATCGGAGCAGAGCCACAGCGGGGACTACGAGGTTACTGAAAGTGTCTCCTAACCCACCGGCGAGGCCCTGAACCACGCCCAGGTTCTTGATCCCCAGACCTAACCCAAGAGTGCCCACAAAGAAAACCATCGTCATTAAGTAGACCCACTTTCTTGACTTGGCTTTCTCGGGGCCCAGAAGAATATTGCCTAGATGCACCCGACCGACCGTCAGGTTAAGGGGGTAACCCGAAATCGACCCGGCTATGGCTAGGAAATACATTGCCGTGTAAACAGCGCTCTTATGGCTTACTAAGTTGTTCAAAACGTCGCCCTCTTGCTCCTCAGGAAACTGAAGGTAACCGAAGATCCCAAAGCACAGGTTGACGCTGACGCAAAAGGCGAAGGCGCAGCAGACCATGATCTTCCCATTGCGCAAGCTCCGGTTCTTCATCGACTTGTAAAGTGGGATCACTCCCGCCTGGCCGGCGAACACAAACTGCTGCACCGGAAGGGCTAGCAGCAGATCTGGCGTCCCGTTGGCATATACGACGTCGCCGCCCGCCCAGCTGTCACTCCGCACCACCGAAACAGAGTAAGAGTAGATCAGAATGGCGAGCACCGTCAAGGTGCAGAGAACCCCCCCGGAGGAAACCTTCTCGAGCGCGCGCATGTTTCGTTTGAACACGAGCGGGAGCGCCAGGCCTATGGTTAGTGTCAAGACAATCAGCGCCCGGTTCGGCAGATAGTTATGAGTAATGATTCGCTGCTTGATCGCCACCCCAAAGTCCCCCGCCAAGATCAGCTTCTGGGTGCACGCAAAGAATGACGTCAGCCCGACGACCCAGTCCAAAAGTACTGCCCACTTGTGCCCCAAAGAGACATCAGTCAGGTCATGAAAGCTCTCGGGCGTGCCGAATTCCTCGGCGGACTGGAGCATGACTACGCACGTGTAGGCGTTGGCGAAACCCAGCAAGAGGAGGGAGCAGATGCCGACGGCAAACCCCATTTGGTGGAATGTTAGCGGAATGCTGGCCCAACCTGTCCCGATGAGGTAGCAGCAGAAGTTGATGGTGGGCCCAATAAGGCTGGGCCATGCCTCGCGCCAGCTGGATCCGCCGATAATGTACTCCCTTACTGAGTCTTCAGCTGAATGTGAGCCTCTTCTGAAATATGGTGCCCAAGACTGAATTGCCGGCTGTAGGTACTTAGTTTCAACCTTGGCGCTTCTTGTTGATCACCTTCCTCCTCATGATGCTTGGTGCGGGCTTATCAGAACTGATGTATGGACTCTGCGCTATCATGCGCCATGCGCGACAGTGACAGCTTCGGAGTGTAGAAAGTCAGCTACGTGGTCTTCTCAACGCTCTTCAGTGCTGCGCCCATCATGAACCGCAATGAAGCGCAAGCATTGCAGTAGCAGCACTGAGTTGATACCAGTAGCCCCAGTGGCAAGCTGTTGCCTTTGAAGATGCCAACTGCTTAGCGTGCTGATTTGTCGGACAGTTGTCCATCTGGCACTCATATTCTGCCCTTGCTCTGTGCCCATAGGTTATACAGAATTAAGTGAGTGCATGAATGCCAATAAGCTATTAGACCTGTGCAGGTACCTAGGTAGGTGCGGTATCTAGGTAGCAGACTCTGGAGTCTGCGCAAAGAGAATCCCAGGATGCATCATGGCATGCAGGTCTTGGCCAGCTGTCAGAAGGGCACAGGACAGAATCTGGTCGTTTTCTCGAGTCGCCCTGACAGATTGCATTAAACGCTCCTTGAATCAAGAGGAGAACCCGGTGAACAGGTTACAACTTACGGTTCGGTTACGGTAGGTGTAGCAGGTACTGACTTACCGGGGTACAAGGAATCAAGCTAGGTACCGGGTTGACAACTTGACAGAAAGCGGTTGGTATCATGCTGATTAGTAATTACCGACCCAAGAGAGCAGCCTTTAATAGTGCATCATAACATGCTTCAGCCCGGCGATCGGAGCGCTCTCAGCAGTTGCAAAATGCAGATCGACGGACCAGAACGAACGGACATCCAGCGACGGAATTCCCGAGTCCTACGCCATCCGCCAGATTTCGGTCGCGTTGGTCCCCTGTTTCCGCTTTTCCGGGCGCGGTGCGCCGGACTGCGCAGGGACTGCGCATGAGGGAGAATATTGCGGCCTTAGCTAGAGTACGTGATCTCTCTTCGAACTTTGAGACGCGCTCTAAATGACCCACGAGATAGGACTTAAAGAAATTGATGTCTGTTAGACACCCGTTATCAACTTGAAGTCTGTAGCCGCACTGAGCCACTATATGAATCAAGAACCAGCAGGATTAAAGTGGGCGTCGGGTTTCAAAGCTCGGGAAGTGCACACTCAGTGAGTCTGAGTCTTTTTTGGACGGATCGGATTGGAAGTTTGGCCGCTTTGAGCTTCCTGCACCGTCGATCAGTTTTGGAGGACGTGCACGTCCTACACCCACTTAATTTTTATGGACAGTCTGAAAACGACTTTGAGAACGCCTCCGACTGGAAAGTCCCCTTTTTAAAAGCATAAGCGCTCTGAGAATCGACTCCAAAATTCTCGTCAGTATCGACTGAAGGGTCTCCTTTGTCACTAGATTGGTGTACTAAGACTTACTCCTCCCTGTGCACACACACTAGGAATTTTATTGAAAAGCAGGTCTTGATTTACTTTGAGCTCGTCGTTTGTCAAGGTTTTTGAGCTCGGGTGTGTTCCACAGACAAAGCCCAGCTCAGGGGAAGTGCAGACCTCACCAGCTAGAAGAGGGGAAAACTAGGAGAGACTAAGAAGGTAATACCCATTACTAGGTGAAAATAAACAGACTTGCAAAGCTTCAAGTTCGTGTAGCCGTCAACTATAAGAGACTGACGGACCGGCCGGTCTGACCTTGTATCAACATAGCGTACTTTTGCTCAGCGCCGGAGCCACAGCAAAATACACCGCCGGCAAAACAAAGGGTCGGAGGAGGTTCGGAGTGGAGTGAGGTTGTGAGGAGGAGATTAAGGCACACTTTCGACGACATATACATCCAAATAATGCCGCAGAAGTGGCTCGAGCTTGCTTCCGAATAGCAATCACTTTTCGGAAGCGCGTTGAACCTTCCCATCATCGGGTACGTCGAAGTCAGAAGCGCTCTATTCTGGCACGGCCATCAGGAAAATGGAACGGTCAGGAGAATGGAACGGCCGACGGATGTAACCGTGTTCATAAGAACCAAGCTCGTCAGGGGACGAGAAGCTACTAAAGCGGTGTAGTAAACAAGGTGGCCGCAACATATCCCTTTGCATGTGAATCCGGAGAACGGGGTGCACATGGAAAAGCACGCCGAAAACCCACCCAACAGCCCACGTAGCGCTGCTAAGACCACTTGTTTCTTATCTGAACCTTTCGTAGTGGTACTAATCGAAGCCTAGTCTGAACATCGACCGGATTGAAAAGGAACTTGATAGCTCCTAAGAAAGGATTGGAGAAGCGACCAGAATGAGGTGCGTACCAGTGGCATCAGGATGCGAGCCCCTCTGGCCACGTGGCCAAGCAGACCGTCATCACTGCCACATGATGTCACGATCCCAGGCCCATGAGCTCCGTTCCAGGATGTGACAGTGACATTGTTCCCACTCGGAATCTTTGAACATGCCAAACCTGTCAAACTGTGAACATTACGCCCGCAACGCCGATCAATGGAGGAGAGCGATGCAGATGCTGTAGGCGACAGCAACAGCTTGAAGGACCAGCCCCAGTCCTACTTAATTGGTCTCTCGTTTAGGAGGCGAGGTCCGCTTGACGTGATCAAGTGGTAGGAGCATGAAAATGGCACTCAAGGAAAAAAATACGGTTTTCCAACCTCCTGCCCAGGAGACTCATGGCGCAAATCTTAGCGTTCTTAAACAGCTCGTGAGGCGGCGTGGGTTAGCAGGTCAAGTACGATATTCGACAGGGAAAAGCGGAACCACCAGTGAACCTTGGAAAATCAAAGCCAGGCTGACCAATCAAGGCCGCCGTAGTCTTTCCGATGCACGAAAGGCGATATGATCTGGTTGCCTCAAGCGCCTCAGACTACGGGCTCCCTAACTGTTGAGAAAGTTCAATTTGCTGCGAGTTACGAAACGAGTCAGCGTGCCTAGGCCGATAGCTCCTCGCTTGCCGCTTATCCAACAAACAAAACAAACAAACAAAACGTTTCCATGATCCGGCGCATACTTTGCGCGAGATCCGCGAGTAAGACCCGACAGCATCAGCTCAAACGATCGAAACCGCACTGGCACAAGGAGCTAGGTAGGCCAGGAATGAGAACTTCGTTGCTGGACGTGCGCACTGAATGAAGCTTCGTCCTTTTCGAATGGTAGACGGACGTGCAAACCCAATGCGTTCTCTGACCTTACTAGAGCGGACGTATACCCACTTGAACACTCTGAAATGATGCGGGTCGTCTATGTTTCTGTGAATCAATCGGACACTCCGAGGAAAGGCGGAGCTCTCTTCTTGAATGGAAGTGCTCGCATTTATCTTTTTTATTCGACGTACACCATCGTTCAGAAACATACCTTGGGATGCATGCAGACTACTATAAAAGGACTCTGAACAACATACGCGTAGCCAGTGAGACCGTTATTCTTGAGGCACGCGGTCATGCATCTGAGCGGCATTGTTTGACAACAAGATGAAATACGGACAGTCGGCTCCTCTGAAATGCGAAACTTGCTGACGCGTTCGCCAGATAACCATTATCATTGCCCCTATTCTCCTCGATTGACGTACAAACAAGATCACAAAATACAAAATCTGGTCGCGTAAAAATACGAAAAACCGGTGTTGGAAGGTGGCGCACGTCAAGCTCCACAATCAACTCAGGCAAGAAAGTACCACTACACTGATATTCACTTGCAATTGATTTAGATACTCGACGTGATCTCTCAAAGCAAAAGCGACGAAGTCTACTTGCGCGCGCGCATTCGGCAAATTGATCAGTGCGGGCCAGCACATGGAGCCCACTCAGGCGGCACATGCAGCTAGCTTCGGTCGGCGATCGTAGCTCCGCAAAGGGTCTCCGGTTTGAAGGCAGTGGTCGAGCATCAGAGAAAAACAGAAGCACCATATGCGTGACTGGCAAGGTTCATCAGCATCCTTCTTCATCGACAAGAGGACAAAGACAGGAGCTCTAGTGTGGGATCTAGCCGTTTCAGAGGAAAAGATGTTCACTAGCTAAGACTTCTGAACACATTCAGCCACCTGGGTCCTACCACAGGAACGGAAGGGCAGCGCGAGTGCTGGCGGTTGTAGTGATCCGTTTCGGACCGTAATGAACGAATTAGCCGCCAGCCGACGCAGCAATACTGGCACACGATTCACGTCCAATCGTCTTCGCCTAGTCGCATAGCTGATATAGAATAGCCTGGCGAGACTCAATATGTTACAATATTCGGTACTTGGCTGTCCCCGAGCAAACAATCGTCGTTTATGTAGGCATCTTGTAAGTGCGTAATGACACGGGCGATCTTTTTCTCCATCATGGAAGTTTATAAATTGCAATCGTTATGGTGGCGACATGCACCTGTTGCTGCATGCTTCCGCAACTTCATCTGAACTTCCTTGAGCGCTCGAAGACAAGGCAACAATCGGTTAGGGCTAAAGAAGTAAGCTGCCACGTTACGTGATAACAGGCGGGATCTGTGCGGACGCAAAGACTGCGAAAGAGTATGACGGGGTGTGACCCAATCCTTGCAGAGTGGCATCCGACTTCGCACCGTCGAGCTCTCGGCTCCCGGCCGAGATTTGCATAATCATCGCCAAATCGTCACGTCCCGCCCACCAAAGAGGATGAAGGCACAGTTTAGAAATAGTAAGCCGTAGGATT
>DF237425.1:4321-61436 GCA_000708835.1 Klebsormidium nitens | reverse complement strand
AAAGAGGGCGTCAGGGCGCCGCGAAACACTGAGCGACACGGTTAGTGCCAGATCTGCTTTGCAGTCGCCGCGACAAGTTCTCTCGACGTGTATCGCGGCGACGATATGCCTGAGCACTCCACCTTCGTGTCGCTTTCTGACGTCAGGCGTTACAGTCAGGACGCCCACTTAACCGATGCTGCCGCACTGAATGTGATGAGCAGATTGGTTGACCTCGGCCAGCACTTTGGAGCCCGAACTTGTAGTCGGCCAGGCTTGTAATAAACGAGCATGTCGAAAAATTTGAACAAAATACAAATGACGGAGCGCAAGGAGCCGGGAAAAGCTTGATGGCCGAATCACAAGAGCCGTATAAAGGTTTGGCTTTTTTCGCGCGATTCAGAATATGAAAACAAAAAAGAGAAAGGCGTTAGCGCCCATCAATCAATAAGCCGTCGAGAGAGATTGACTGGGTCCTTCTCAAGATCGATCCGCGCCCCCAAGGCTTTGTACCTTGTAAGCTTGGTCTCCACTACGGTAGAGAGACAAATAGGGCCACCTATTCTGTTACGTGGCGGACGCCAGCCAAATTCTGGCCGGTCTTCAAAGTGAGGCACAGGGGTGTGAAGTCGCTTGCTTGGAAACAGCATCGGCCGTGGTGTCAAACAAATTGTTGGCCTTTCGGCCAGATCCGTTCAGCTCGTCACTGCTGGAACAGGGAAGAAAGCCTGGACTCTGACGCGGAGCAAAGAGACTGCACTTTTATCAGCACACTGTCGTTGCCTGAGTATGGCATTTTAACGGCACGGGAGCTTCGAGAATCGGAGTGATTCAACAGGCGGATTGTGCGCCCTAATCAGAACTGTCACTCACCATTACTAGCACCAAAGCAATCAGAGCAACGCTTCCAGTCCGAAGCAGCAGAGTCAAAATTGCCAACGAGCAACAGCAGCGGAGCGCATAGACTCTCCGCTCAACGGAAGGGGTTCTGACCGGTTCCTAAGGACTCAGCAAACTCTGACCGGAAACGAAGTAAGCTCAACGGACGTTGACGTCGCATCCATAAAATATACAACCTTAACCACTAAAAGCCGTGACCCGTATTTTTCCAAGTGCGGCTGGTTAGGACGGAACCATGCTGAAACACCGCTCCTGATTTCAGTTGCAAGTTGACGGGAACCTTACAGCTGGAGCTTTAGTAGGTAGAAGCGGAGTTGCATGGCAGTTGCCCGTCTCAGAACCTGCATGGAACTTAGCGCCCGACCGCAATTTCTGCATTAACCATGGTTCAATCTGCTCAATCTGAGGTAATCAACTGAATGGCAGCGATGTTTTAGCGCATCAGTGAACGAGTCACCCACCAAAATGTGGACTTCGGAAGCATGTACGAGTATCATAGATATGAACCAGCCCCTCGTCTGACCAATGATTCGTGCGGCACTTTTTCGCTAGCAACCTCGCGCGCTTCCGAGCAAGGAACAACAAGGTCGGTACAGTAGCAAGGGGCGCAAACAAGAGATTTCGAGCGAAGATAAAAAAACTTGTGTGTTTTGTACGGCAGAGCCTTCGGTCCGTGCAGGGCCATTATTCTTCGAAAGGGTGGAGTGAAGAGCCACCCCAATCCCATTTGGGGGGAGAAGCAGGGGGCAACAGCCCTAAAAGTGGCTCTTTGCTCCCTTGAGGAAACTGGACTGAAGTAGCAAAAAGATCTTCTCTTCAGTACATCCTGGCTTCCGCGCTTTGAAACCTTCTCAATGGACATTGATAAGAGTGCTCCATAAATCAACGAAAGAATCCAAGCGAAGGGCTAATACTAACTTTGCCAGTATGTATCAGACTGTCAGCAGCTAAGAAGATAGCGCACAAGGCTTCCAGGAATTTTTAAACGCTTGCACGCCAATCGCTTGATCTAAAATCAGCAATTGAATTGCAGACAGATCGCGGCAATACGTTGTAGCGCGCCGAACATGTGGGCGCAAGGCCAATTCGATCCTCCATCATCGAGCCGACGGTATGATTGGCAGCACGGATGCTGATGTATAGTACTATGGTTGTCCAAAGTTCGCCGCTGCAATGCGAAATCTCCCATAGACCAAAATTGCAAGACCACAAGCAGGAGGACCGATCCACGTGCAACTTAACACACTCCCGCCGATGGAAAGCACCTTCTGACTGACTTAACAATCCTGCTTCGATCATCATCAAGCATCAGAGCCGTTGATCATGAAACGCCTTCGGCTTATCTGCCGAAGGCTGGTCCTCGTCACGTACAGCCACATGTCGATCTTCTCATGCCAGCAGTGATTGACTCCGATTTTAAGTCAAGCACACCAATCATGCAAGTTAAGTACAACTCATGCACGTTGTGCAACATGCGAAACTACCACCGTCCCCACAAAAGCAACTCAGACACCAGGCTTCAGACAACAAGTTCCATCTGCCAATCAAAAGCGCAAAGTCTGAAGAAAGCATTGATCCATTATTACGCTTGTCAGTCTTGCTCGATCAGGCAGCAGGATGTTCCCAATCTTTGCTTATCATGAAACTAGCGCAGCGCATTGAATAACAGGGGGCCGCACACGGCAAGGAAAAGAGTCCATTTTAGCGATTCGGCACCATCATCAGAAAGAGAAGCACTCAATCATCCAGAATCAACGAGCGCAAGGCAATTAGGTCACTCAGTTGATGTTCAGGCCGGCAATGAGCATAATGAAAGTGCAAAACCAGCGTACAGTTTGCAACATACGTGTCAGTAACATGTTCCTAGCCGGCCAAGGCTGAAGCTGTGCCAGGAGCCTGCTAACCTAAGACTCAACTGTGGCTTGCGCTAGTCTTATGAAACTGAGGCTACTTGCTCGCGGAGCAACCTAACTGAGGGCCAGACTGACCCCATCAGATTTGGACAGCCCATTACGACTGCTCCAGCAAAACCCACGTCATCATCTGCCCCGATCCCTCCAGTCTAGTTGTACGACTGTAGAGGTCTACGACTAGACGACAGCAGATATGCCAGGGCCTACAACTTGCCTCGGAGGGTTGGAACTAGAGCCGGAAGACGGCCCCATCGGGCGATTGTGGCCCTGAGAGGCGACTATAACGTCCTTGCCTGCAGCAGATAGAATACAGCCGTCAACAGAGCCGTTTCCTCACTGATTTCTTGTTCCGGTAAGAGCGGGTCATTCGGAGCCTAGGCCACGAAGGGGACACGCAAGCGCAGCTCATCTCTCAGCAAAGGCGGACAGAACAGGATCCACTGGAGGCAGCAAGATAGAATCATCAGTACATGTCAGATGCAGACCGAGAGACGCTGCCGTCTCCAAGAACTTGCATAGCAATATCAGCGCTTAATACGCAACTCCCTACGTTGCTCACAAAGAGCCAAATGGAGTGCGCCCCTTTTCCCTGTATCTTATCCTCCAGACAGGCTGACTTGACAGTAGCTCTAAGCCTTCTGAACGCACTGGATAAAGAGTTCGTAAGCGCTTTCGCAAACGAAGTTCAACCCTTGAAACCCAAGAGCCGGCCAGTCCCTCCTGCAACGGGCCAATCCCTCACCTTGCAAACCCGCTTTGACCACAGTCCTCGGCCCATGCTCCTCTCTGTGTTCCGATCCGTCAAACCCTCTGCCTCTTCCGCCCCGGAACCCCCCTCCCCTCACCGCTCTTCCACGCGCTCCCCTCCCCCCACCTTCCGCATGAGGCCCAATCACGCCCCCAGGATGCTGCCCGAGGGGGTGCGCTGGCCCCTGCGGTCTGGGCTGCGAGTTCCCCCCCTGCTGCGGCGGCATCTCCCAACCATGCCCCTGGGAAGCTCTAGCGGTCGCCTCCTGCCGGGCCTCGCTGGCGGGAAGCTTAGCCGTTTCCGGACCCCCGGTCTGGATCTCCTTCCACGCCGCGGCCGCAGCTACAGCGTTTCCTCGGTTGGGTCCCTTCCGCCGATCAGCCGGGGGGACAGGTTTCGGGGCGTTTGCGACCCCCCCGCTCTCGTGCTGCTCCGCAGGTTGGCTCCCACCTTCGGTGGAGGCTCCTTTTGGTCGAAAACGAGCCAACTCCGGTTTCCTCGGCTTGTTAGCGTTGACCTCCGGGTTAGCGTTGACCTCGCTGCTCACATTCTTCTCGCCAACCGTCGTCGCCGCCGGAGCAACGCTTCCTTGAGGAGCTTTAGGCTGCCCTTCCTGCGGCCCCCGCTGGGCAGGCCCTCTAGAAGTCTGCGCATCCGGTTTCGGCGTGCGAGCTCTCGCCTGGTTACCTGTCCCTGCCCCTCCACCGTTCTTCATCGGACCCTCGCTGCTCGCTCCCCCGTGCCCCCCGGACTCTGCTCCAGACGCTTTGGTTGCCACTTCAGCTGGCACTGGCCGCATCTTCCGCTCCCGTCCTCTCTGGGGGGGTGCCGGACCCCTCTCGCCCTCTGCTTTCGGCCCCCCCCCTTCTTGGTTCTGCACCGCCGGCCGCGGCTGCTGCTCCTTTTGGGCGGGTTTCGGCTGCGGTTTCGGCTGCGGGGCTCTTTGCTGCTGGGGGGGCCGTTGCTGCTGCTCTTTTAGGGGGGTGGCGCTTGCTGATCGTTCCGGGGGTGTCCGCTTGGCTGCTGTCCAGAGGGGGGCCGAGGCTGCTGCTCCTTCTGGGGGGGTCTCGGCTGCTGCGCTTGGGGAACGCCTTGCTGCTTGGTCTGCGGGGGTGGTTTTTGCTGCTCACCCTGGGGGGGTGCAATCCGCTGCTCTCCCTGGGGGGCTGCTTTTCGCAGCTCTGCTTGGGGGGGTCGGTTTTGCTGCTCATCTGTGGGGGGTAGTCGTACTCCCTCGGGTCTTGGACCGCGGTTCTCCGTCCCAGGGGGTGGAGAAGCAGGCGCGCCTTCCCTGTTCTTGTCCCCCCCACGGCCGCTCCGCCCCCGAGCACCTCTTTGCGTGGGGTGGGTCCGACGCCGGATGTGGGCGCCGTCAGGCCCGAACTCTGGGGGGCTATCGCCTGTAGGAAATGAAGCAAGATTCTGTGAGTTCATATATTACTACTTGCTCATTGTGAAGCCTTCTTGACTGCACGTTGCGACGCCTTCTTGAATGGACGCCAGTATCCTGTTCATGTTCGAGATCAAGGCTTATCTCACAAGCAGGAACGTTCCTTCATCCAATGGCATGATCCATGGTCAGTGAAGTGAGCGGACTGATTGAGCGTGTTCTGAAAAAGAGGAGCTGAAAAGCGGATAGCTCGGCGACCCCCAGCCCACAACGGAGCCGTACAGAGGTCGTTACGCGGTCTTGTTCTCTAGCCAAAAGGGTGCAGTGTGCTGTTTGCGGAGCTTGAAGAGGAAGCAACCCACCTGCCGCATCTTCCACGTTTTCTGAGTTCTCCGACTTGCCACTGCCCCGGCCCTTCCTCGACCCCCTGCCCTCTCGCCTCCCGTCCCGCTTCTTCCTCGCCCCACCCTCTCCCTGCCCGTCCGCGCTTCTCTCAGGGCCCTGTTCCAGCTTCCGCGCGTCCTGAACGCCCACTTGCGGCCGACCGGCCTCCGGTCTAACAAGGCCTTCCGGCCTGGGCCCCTGGACTCCGCCTTCAGCGGGGGGCACATCCCAGCCCGTCGGTTTACCCCCCTGGTTTTGCGGTGGCCCCGGCAGCCACATCTCGGGCTGAACCCCCCAACCCGTCGCTCCCGGCCCACCTCCGTGAGGCAGCCTCGCTTCAGGCCCGACCTCACCTGGGTGCGCATTTCCTCTCTGCCCATGGCCCCTCTGGTGTGAATGCCCCCTGGGCGTCCGCTGACCGTCCTCGCTGACCGGTCGGTTGTCGTGGTGGAACTGCGCGTTCGGGGGGGGTCCCATTTGCTGCTGCGGGGGCCCCATCGGAACAGCGAAGCCCCCGGCCGGGGGCCTGAGACCCATGGGATTGTACCCCCCCTGCGGGATGGGTCCACGGGGCTGGTTAAGGTGAGGGTTAAGGTCGGCGGCGATAAGGTGAGGCCGCGGCTGATCGGGCCAACCGGTTGGAACGTGCGCCCCTGGAGGACCGGCCATCTGTCTCTCCCCACCCCTAATTTCATTCCGGCCTTCTCGTGGCTGTGTCGAAGTCGGAACCACCCACCCCGCCCCTTGGGGGGGATGCGCGTTTGGAGCAAAGTTGGGGTGGGGTTGTCGCGCCTGCAACTGGGGATGGTTCGGGAAGTGTTGGGGCTGAGGGTTCGGGTGCCTTGCTACCTGGTCAGATGGCCGTTCGGACGCCATCTCAGGGGGGTGCATCCAACCAGAGGGGCCCTGCACTGGGATCTCCCCCCAGCCAGTCGCCACGTGACCCGTTTCCGGGGTCCTTTGCTGGCCCTCCATACGCACAGGGCCATGCGCACCAGGCAGCTGCGCCCCTCCCCGTCCTTGCTGAATTTGCTGGCCATGACTTTGAGGCGGCACATTCACTTCGCCGGGAGGCATCCGGGGGGACTTTCGTGACTGCTCGACGTGACCGCCCGCGCCTTTCCGGGCGTCCTGAGAGGACACCGGCCTGTGCTGCTCCGGGGGGGGGGCGTTTAGGCCTTGTTCGACCCCCTGGGAGGAGGCGGCGGGCAGATCCGCCAGCTTCGGGGCTTGTCGAGGCTGCCGGTTACGAGCGGAAGAGGGATTCGGGTGTGGCTGCTCAAAAACTCCGGAGGGTTTCACATCAAAGTGAGGCGGCCCAGATTGGACGGGCGACCGAGGGACTTGGCGCGGGTCCGGCAGGATCCCCTTCTGAGAGGGGGTGTGAACGGGCAACGCTAAGAGTGGCGGCTGGTCTTGTGGGCTGACGGGGGGCATATTAACACCCCTTGGAGACGGCTGGTGGCTAACTACCTCTACTGCCTTGGGAGCTTCTTGTGGATCCGAGGGACGCTTCTGATGCTGCGCCCGCTGGTGTGAATTGGCCCTCTCAGGCCGCTGGTTCCGACCGGGCCCCTTGCCCCCGTGCCTATTCTCATCGTCCACCGGCGCAGGACCACCAACTCCCCTCGGCTCCGCCGTTGCGGACGGTTGCAGATGCGGAGTCGGTTCATTGATGTCCAAGTCAAGCTGCGCCTCCCCAAAAGGCTGCGGCCCGACCTCAATCCGGCGAACCTCTCCCACGGGGGCCTGCGAAAGGTGGGCGAAACTACCCCCCTGGCTCTGATGCTCGTCGCGGGAGGAAGAGGAGGAGTCTGCCCGACTGCTGCTGCCCCTGCCAGAGTCGCCGCGGCCCCGGGCGGGCCCCCGACCACGTCCGCGACTCGCACCGGCTTGGTGCTGAGCGCTCAACTCCAGTACCTGGAAGTGAGCAGATGATGAAAATTGTCCATTGGCTGTGATTATTTCATGCTCAAGAAAAAGCGCTCCTATTATACTACTGACATCGTCAACCGAGGAGAATGCTTCTGAATGTTTCTGAATGTTTCTGGGAGAAACACAGAAAGAGTCCTGAGTCGTATGGCTAAGATCAGCCCCCACAACCACCCCAGACGATCCTGGAATGCTTTGCAAGGAAGCCAGATGTGCTGGCCGACTTTGCACCAGCGTTAAGTACAGTCAGATTAAGGCCGTACTGCTGAGGCTTCTTCCCGTTGCCACCTCAAATGCAACCAGTCAAACAATCAAAGATATCATCTCAGCGAGTCGACCGTTCTTGATCAGATTATGACCAGGTTCAGCTCAACCCGCAGTCCGCATGGCGCATTGAACCCTCTAGACTGACCTGAGGCGGCCCAGTCAGCCCATGCTCCACGCTCACATGCTGTCCCCCTGACAAGGTTTTCTCCCCGTCCCCGCCGCTTTCAGGCCGCCCCTGGTGGCCCCCTCTTCTTCCCCCGTCTCTCTCCCCACGACCTCTTCCCCCTCCCACTCTTCCGCCCCCACGGATCCACCTGTCGCTCGGGCCCCCCGAGGGGAGATCTCCCACCGACTCTACAGGTGCGTCAGGTGGGGAGACACCCGCAGGCAGAGCTCTCGTCCAGTCTTGGTTTGGCGGATGAGACAGCTGCTGCGCCTGTGCTTTGGCGAGGAGGATCTGCTGGTCCCGTTGCTTGTACTCGAGCTCCAGCTTGCGGGCCTTCTCGAGTGACTCCTCGCGCAGCTTCCGCCGCTGCCAAGAGAAACAGAGAACACGACGAATCAGACAGGGCAGGGTATCGAAGTAGAAGCTTGGCGCGCTTCGGGCCGCTGCCAAAGAGGCAAGCTAACAAGGAAAGCCCAACAATACTTTCCTGCTCTTCAAGGGGCAAGAAGGATCCAATGATCGCAGTTTCTGCTGCTCGTCCAGCAGTATTGAAAGGGTGTTGCCACCCGAAACGCTGAGGTGAGCCTTGGAGGCGCAGTTCGCCAAACGTCAATCTTCTGTTTTACTGCTGATGGCAATTCTCTTCGGTTGTTTGACATATTGAATGTGATGCTTCCAGTGTCCTCCTCTCTCTTACTCTCTTCAGCCGTCGAACAAGATGATGAATACACGACGGTACTACTAGCGTATCAGAAAAGGTGCCCGGCAGTGACAATCCCCATTAAGCCCAAGGACGCAATAAGAAGACCTCTGTAATTCCAGACCATGCCAACAACCAAACGACCATTCTCGAAGGCTGAAGCCGATACCTGAGCATCGAAGTCGAGCTCGCTCATCTGCTCCGCCGAAGGCGCCTCCTTGACTGGCAGCCCCGGCGATGCCTTCGGAGAAGCTGTCCCCGCCGCTCCATTTCCACTTGGCCCCTTTGAACCCACAACATCCGGTCCAGCTTTCTTCTCCAACGTTTCCCCAACGACAGGTTGGAGCCCCCCGTGAGGGCTTTTAGACGCCTCCCCCTCTTCAGACGGCTTCGACTGCTCCTCAGTCCGTTTCAGGAGCCGGAAATTTTCGGGAGGTGCGTGAGCGGGCACCTCGACCACCTTGTGGGGCCTTGGGTGCGGTCGCGGATGCGGGGCTTCAAAAGGGGGGGCTGGCGGCCTCATCATGTGCATCGCTGGATCATGCCCCACGTGCGCAGGACGCCCTACGAAACCGGGGTGCATGCCAGGAAACTGCATGGGCGGGCGCATCATCGGACCGGGGGGACCAGGGAAACCCCGACCCACCCCCCGACCGGGATGCGGGCCCATGAAACCCGGACCTGGGGGGTAGTCCCTCCTCTGCTGAAAGCCCATTGGCTCGCGGCCCCCAAAACCGGGATGATCGCGGCCTACAGAAGGTCCGCCGAAACCGGGGGAATCCCTCTCCCCGAAGCTCCGCTCTCTTTCGTGGGGAGGCATTGGCAGGCCCGGCCTGTCAACTTCAGGAAGGCCCTCGGACCCCTCGGCTGCAAAAGGCGGCTTTGGAGGCTCGTCTACAGTTGCATCTCCGAACACCGGGGGGGGCTCAGAGAAGTCCATCGCATCATCCAGGCTCTCGGAGGCCCAGTCGATGTGCCCCTCCTTCGCCCCATGCGAACGGGGGGTCGTTGGAGCAGCCGCCCCTTCGCCACCAGGCCCCGCTTGCCCCGTGCGCGGCTTCTTGGACTGCTGGTCGTGAGCATCTTCCTTCGAAACAGGGTCTTTTGCGGGCACATCGTCATGCCCATCATTTGGACCCCTCGCTCTATCCCCCTTCGGCTCCCCACGAGGGCCAATCGGCCCGAAAGTCCTTTCTCCCATTCCTCGATCGTCCAACGGCTCACCCCGGTGCCCCGGCAGCGGCCCCCGCGAGTACCGGGGATCAATATTTTGTGGTGGGGGACCATAGCCAGGGGCGAAATTCCCCCCCCTTGGAGCAAAGCCCCTATCGTCGAAGGCCCCGAAAGCCTGCCGTCCTTGAAAACCGTCAGCGGAACCTGGCCGGTGACCAGGAAGCAGGTGCACCTGGTACGGGTCGGGGGGGTGGCCCCGGCCGTAGCCAGCAGGGCCTGGGGGCTGGAAATGCCCCCCAGGAGGGAAGCGGCCCTGATTTGCAAAGCCGCCAGGTGGAGGGCCCTCCCTGCGCCACCTGTACATACAGAAAACACCAGATTTTCGAGGATGCTCATGCTCGTACCCAAGCAAAGGTGAATCGCGTCGGAGGAACTTCCAAAATGGCACTCAAAGTCAGATCACTTTCAAGAGAGGACCACCAGAGTTGGAAAGGCAAGTGTTGAATGGCATGCCTCGTGTTCCAGCAAGATACCTTTCAGCATTACGATCTGGGGTGTGAACTTGATATGGTAAAATCTGTTTGACCTCCTACTCCAATGAACAGCCGATCCTCGCATTAGCTTAACAACTTTTTCGCATACTTCATCGGGCAAACACTGAGAAACAGTTCAGATGAGCTGGCTTAAAACGCTGAGTCAGATGGGACACGTTGATCACGCTACACAGCCTCTTACCTATCTTCTGGATGAGGATGCGCAGGCCCCGCCTCCCGACGCCAGGTGTCGCCCCCATGAGGCCCGTCCTTTCTCCAGCTGTCCGCGCTGGCAGGGCCGTGATGATCATCTTCACGCCGCCAGGTGTCTGCCGAACGAGGCGGGGGAGGTCCGTAGTGCCCCTGACCATGGAAGCCATCTGCGAGCACCGTCTAGATGGTGAGCACACGAAATGTCCGAAAGTGACGAGATAGCTTCTCACAAAGTGTACATCTTTGTGAGAAGCCTCCGGAAGAAACACTGCATCACTCTCTCCCTTCTGTTGCGTGCCTTGCTATGGAACTCAGTCCAAGTACTCAAGACTCAGAAAACTTGCCAGAAACTTCGGATGGAACAACTCAGCTCCACAAGATGCATAACCCAAAAAGAGTGCACATGACACGCACAATGACGGTACAAATTCACATGGGAGATCGTGACTTACCTGGTGTTCGCGGAAAAGGTCCGTCCTGGTAACCGTGCCCTCTCCTGTCAGGTGCTCCCACCTCCCTGTGGCTTCCTCCTGCAGAAAGGGGCTGTCATGGTTGAGCGATTGCCAAATCTCATTGCAAGTCCACTAAGACCACACCAAGCGCTGGATCACACTGAACTACACGACTACGGGCGCAACGCTTTTATCAAACCATGAGATGTCGGCTCTTGAAGACGGCAGCAGAATCCCGTTCCAGGACACCTCGGAGTATGCAATCATAGGAAGCCCGTGATAGGAGAAGATTGAATCCTTTGCTACAAAGAATCCCTGCTCCTTAAGAGGGGAATTCCCAAGACAAGCGTTGTGAAAGGATCGACATCCTGCAGAAGGAAGAAGACTGACCTGAGCGCGGCGGCTCATCAGGCGCCCTCTCTGCTCCGAAAGCCGGAAAGTCTTTGTCGTTCGCGGGGCGCGAAGAGGAACCAGGTCCCTGCAAACCAGAACGAATGCTTGTAGCTTTGACTGCAGCCTAGAAACTAGAAAGAAAGGTTGTCCTGAGCTCATGGAACCGTATCACCTTCACCGATCAACGAAAATACCCCGATCCATATGCCCCCTTGAGCCGGAATTGCTGCCCCCTCCTCAGCTCCGTTTGATCGATGTGTCAAATCTAGAAATTGATAAGCATAGAAAAGGATACATCTGGGAATATAACAATTTAAGACGTGAACAGCAACTCAATACCCCGCAGGACCCAACTCGCTCTTGAATTTTCGCTCGCTAGCGGCCCTCCCAACAGAGCCCCTTGTAGATAGACAGAACGCTGTTAGTTTGCGATCAGGGTCTAAGACAATTAATTTCCCAACAGGCTGCGCAATCAATCACTCGAGAAACGAGACCACACAATCATTTGACACCAGGCGACGCTCACCGCAGGCTTCTGTAGCCCCCATGCCGATGGCACTGGCGGCGTTCCAGGAGCAGGGGGTCCCCCGTCTGCCGACTTCGTACTCAGACTCGTCTTCAAAGCACGTCCCGCATCGTCAGCACTTGCAGGACGAGGTGGGCGCGGCTCATGAACCGGTGCCTGGTCCCCAGGCGGGGGGCCTTTGTTGGCCCATGCGCTTGATCCTGGTGGTGCAGGGGTCTGCAGGAGGCAAGGAGCGAGTTCCAGTGTTGCAACTTCACGAATTTGGGAAGTCAAAGAACTCACATCATGAGGGACCGAGGAAACTCCGAGACTAGACCTCGCTTGTTCAGAGACTTCGCGTCATTTTGGCAGTGATTGTCCCGGAATGCATTTGTTCCGACTTCGTCTTGACAATTTCAAAAGAATTGAAAAGAGCAATGAGGCAGACGCCCCACCAGGATCCTTCTCCCTCAAGAGAGCGCCAAATCAGCACTCCCCAACCGATCGCTCAACTCTTCAGTGTCCATAGCGCCACTGAAAGGAGAAGTGTAACATACCTGCTTCTGCTGCTGCTGCTGTTCTAACTGCTGTTGCTGAACTTCCAGAAGGCTCGGCTGAGGCGTCGCGGCGGTTGGCTGGGCAGGCCCGCCCCAGGGCCCCGCTGGCGGAGGGGCGTGAGCGCCCCATGGACCGGCGCTTGTTGGGGGAGAACGTCCGGTGGCCCATCCAAAGGAGCCCCTGAAACAACACCAAACCATGAACGATGTCCTCAAGAAGTCTGCTTTCTGTCGACGGTGTTAAGGCTTATTACGATAAGCTGGAAGAATGTCTAAGTGAGAGCATCTATTATCGCGTGAGGTCTCAATGCCTGGTGTAGAAACATACGGTTCAAAATCAGGACGATGACAGTCAACTGACAGGATTTTGCACATGGAACAAGTCCAGACCACGTACTCTCTCTGAGTTTTGTCTAACAGATACAAATATAGGCGACACAGAGTGCTAGATAAGTCGCTGTCCAGATTCCATCACAGAAGGCGACCAACTGCTTCTCTTGCTTGGTCAAATCAAACCTGCCACAGTCAACCTTGGCCTGGAGGCACAAAAGAAGAACACAAATCCAGAGTACTTACTTGGGTACAATCTCGACATTGGGATCGAGTCCCCGATTTTCAAGCCTGCAAACAATGAGAACGCACATAAACCACAGCCCCACACATGGAAACTCAAAACGGCGCACCTTCTTTTGAACAGCAATCTTGCAGCAACAATGATATTTTGCTTCTTAAGAGGTCTGGACGTTCGGCGAACCTCCAAAGGGCAATAACAACCTTGTACAAAAGGCGTTCGAGATGCTGAATTCTGATCGCTGAGAACGGGCAATTAAAGCTGCCGGTCATCACGTGCTCGCATGTCTAGCACTCACCTCTGACTGGGAAGATTGATAGGCTTTGGCACCGCTGGAATTTTGCCAAGTACGGTTAAGCCCCTCCGGGCTGGCACTCCTCTGTAAAACAGGAAAAGATACAAACAATTGGTTGAGCTGCGCAGATGAGCAAGGGCCCAACAATGCACACAATGATTGGGGTTGCTAAGTACGATTGAGCTCCTCCGGACAAGACTCCTCTGTACACAGAAGCAGAAGAACCAAGTGGCAAAGCAGACACAGATGAGCAAGGGCCCCTACGATGTACACAAAGAGTTGCGTTGGCGCGCGTAAAAACCAGTGGCCCTCCAAAGACTATTTTGACAGTCTGCGCTGTTGCTGTACTCTAAATACTTCAAAGAGTTGCACCACAAGCGAGTAGCTCGCGCCAAAGATGAGCAAACTATGGGGTATTCGAATGGCACCAAAGCCTGATTGGAAATAAGTAACGGACAATCCAAATAAAACCTTCCACCACTGGTCAGGAATTAATGGACCCGGTTGAAATGCAGAACCTCTTCGCCAAGAAAATTGCCAACGAATGAATATAATTGCAGACTTTGCCTAATAGGTCGAACTGCAGTCACTTGAAAGACCGCCACAGAACTTGCATTTGTGTGAGCAATTGGCAGACGCTGAGAGTAGGTAAAGTCTGCCTTCAAAGCAGGCACCACCTTGGAGAGTCACCACTCAAAATAAAACCAAGGATGTAGCAGACACTGGACGATACATTAAAGCGCCATTTTGAATTAGACAACCTTGAAGGAGGGACACGAGGCTCCAAAGTCGCCATACAAAAGCAGGGAATTGTTGTACCAAATGCTTAAAGACAAGGTTCACATAGTCTGCTTCTTGTGCAACACGGTCAAAGACGCGGCCAAACCACCAAGTTAAATGTTTCTCGTCTTCACACTACTTACTAAGCAAAGAAAAGCTTTCTCAGCAGAAGACTGAAAACCCTTTGCCACCAACTAGATATATACACAGGACTTACCTTTTCTCGCCTCCGAGCATGGTCTCCCTTCTTGCAGAAGATTTGCTCCTGTCAAAGGCAGGAGATGGAAAAGATTGTCGGACGCTACCTTAAATGTGCCGCCCTGAGAAGGCCTGATTGGTGGTTTTTTGAAAGAGCTTTTAGAAAGCCAAAACTGCCTCAATTGGTTGAATTGCGGAGACTTGGAAGCAGACGAGTACATAGCAACAACAAACTTTCTATGGCATCCTCCTTGTAGTACGAGCTGCAACCGGCTGAGTTCCTCGACGTGGAATTGCACCTTGTCTAGGCGTTTTGGGGCTGAGCCGCTGGACAACACTGCACTGCCGACCTTGCTTTCCTCCTTGTCCACAATCTGCAAACCAGGGGTCGTGCCGTCCCCAGAGGTAATGGTTTCTGATGTGTGTTCGTTTCTTCGAAGAGCATGAACCCAACCGTCTGGCTGCGCAAAGGACCAGCCAATGGTTCCAGCTCCTCAGGCTGCTCCCATGTGCTCTCTGCAGACTATTCAGATTCTCTGAGCTCTCATGCATTCAGTGCTTCAACTTCAAGTCCCCCTCTGGTTTGATCTCTAAATGTCATCCATGATCCAGTGCTTGCTTTTTGTTTTGGGACGTAGGTTTTGGCGATTGCGTAAAATTCGTATAATCCGGTATTCTGTGACTATATGATCAGTTTCTGTTTGCAAAATCTTGTTCTGAATGGATTGTTATGGAACCAGGTCTTAGGGACGTTGGGAAAAACAAAAAATGATTGAATAGACGGCATATGAGCATTATGTAAGCCGGACACTTTCACCGTCCGTCAACATTTACTTCAACAATGTGCTTCCAACCGTTGAGTCAGAGCTCCAGGAAGAGGCCGGACGCACAGGGGAGATCAGGCGCGAGCAGGACAGCCTGCAGCTGCTGCCCTGCTGCTTGGTAGTTCGCATTGCCTGGCATTTCCACCTGACACATTCGATGGTACAGGGGCTGCCCTCCCTGTTAGAGCGATTCCTGGGGATGCTTACTTAGTGGATTTGAAAGTGTCGAAACGAGTTTCAGACAGAGCTTGTTGAGCAAGGAGGGTTGAGAGGGAAGGTTGAGCGGTTAGAAACATGCACGGAGACAACAGGGGTGTCCCAGGCTGGTGGTCAAGGGAGAAATCCAAGTGCTGGCCTGGGGTACTGGTTGCTGTGACATGAGCCCATGAGACCGCTGCGCTGACTAGGACAGCTATCTCCAATAAAGACGGTTATCCACATTGGAAGAGGCACTTTCTGTTGGTTCTATCAAAGGTGCTGTGCACAGGCTCAATTTAGAAGCCAGTCGCTTGCAACGATGGTGCACGGGTGATCAATTGGGCCATTCACAATGTTTGCCAACCTGGATAACATGTCAGCCTAACTTTCCACTCCGTATTGCAAGGCAGCTTGAATAGCGTTGGGGACATCAAGACTGCCGTCAAGACAGATTTCTTGTGTAAAGCATGTGCTAGAGCACAGATTCGAGCAGAGAGCCTGTATCACTACCATGGTGGACAGGCTAAGAAGTCATTAGCTACTCGGGGTCCGAGCAGGGCAACTTCGGGTTACTCTGTAGGGCAGCATGGGGGCATCGCTCTGTGCTGGGAGACAGGCTTTTCCAGACGAGCATGTGAGTGCTGCCATCGTAAGACCATTTCGTATCTCATTGATAATGTAAAGAATTGGTAACGCCTGCAATTTTTCCCTCTTGATTTTCTGGTTTTTCGAATTCTCGCTGCTGCGGGTCACTGATTCGAAAAGGGTTTATCTGCGAGTCAGTCCAAATTTGAAAGCCAGTCAATCTCTGCATACTTCACCAGTTTGAAAGTTGCAAAGTATCAATAAATCTTACTCTCATGGGGCGCTTGCAGGATGGGCATCCAGCCTATGTCCAGAATGCTGTTTATGGACAGCACAGCTATGCAAACCATGCAAGTGCTGACGTCCGGCAGAAACCACTTGGAGGCCGAGAAAGTTCCTATGCTGCATCAAGGTTTGAAGCGGGCCAGAGCAGGAGAGTTGATGTGAACCGGAATGCAAGGGTGAGTATCTGCAAATCGCCATTTTCAAACCATTGGATTGTGCATATGGTTGGGTTCACATTGGGCTCCTCCTCAATTCCAGTTGGAGGACTCCAAATCAATCTGTGCTTCTTCTATTCCTTAACTCTCCTTGTGAACGAATATTGTCCGATGATGTAACCTTCCTCAGGGACCCTGCAGAATGGACCGCTCTGTTTATCCACTATTCATGGGAATGTGCCTCAAATGCAGCCCCGAGGGGAGGAAAGACCACCACGTGCAAATCGTGACTTGCGGGTGGACATCCCCCCAAGCATCCCTGCAAACCTGACCACCCCCCCAAGCGCAAGCACGCCTCAGGTTTGGCCCCAATAATCTTTTCCGCTGGTTCCAAGGTGGACGCCTGCTTTGGCGCGCAGATCTCCTGCATAAACGATCAAGCGTTAGGGTTGAGCAACAGCTAGCCCCTATTGCTAGCAGGTTGTAATTCATCTCCACATCTCGTGGGATGAAAAGTTGTCTTAGAGGCATCTACAACGTCTGACCGCTACTTTTCAAGGAGAGCACTTTGAAAGAGCCGGTCTTCTACCTGCGAAAGTTTTCTGCCTTCCTGAGCAGAAATGATTCTCAGCATATGCCTCAAGAACAGCATCTGGCAAAGTTGATCTGTTGAACCAACCTTTTATGATCGTTTCGTCCAATCCATTCTGTGATTATCAGCTGCCAATTCTGAAGCTTTGGCAAAGCACGGTCCAATCATTCTGTGATCTGCAGACCCCTGCGGAGGACGACTACTTCAACAGCGTTGACGAAGCTCCAGTCTTCCACGAAAACGGGGATAGCGCCGACGATCTGCAGCGCATGATCGAGGGTGTCGGGCCGCCGCAAGACACCCTAGAGCCCATCCGATGGGCCAAGGGGCAACTGATCGGCGCGGGTGCATTTGGGAGGGTCTACATGGGGATGAACCTAGATTCGGGGGAGCTTTTAGCAGTGAAGCAGGTCCTCCTAGCAACTAATAATACGTCCAAGGAGAAGATCCAGGAACATCTGAAGGGGCTGGAGGCTGAGGTGGCTGTGCTCCGGAACCTGTCGCATCCGAACATCGTGGTAAGTACGGCAATGCCCCCCTTTTAAAAGTTGGTGCGGATTGGACGTGTGATGCGGACAGGGAAGGCACAGAATGAGGCACTTCACACCGCTTGTTGCAACAACAGTTGGAAGCAGCCAGTGTAAGAAGAGTTTCTGTTGTGAAAAGCTGAGAAAAGGATGGTCAGTACTCCTTGAAATACTTTCTCAGGTAGGAGGTCACAACTTCTGTGCCGCTTTTTCCCGCTTACAAGGTGAAGCGGCGCAGAAAACCAGGGGGAGCAGTTGCAAGAGCATCTTTTTGATAGACAAATCCTACCTGACATGCGGATATGATGCTCATGCAGCGGTACCTGGGAACCGACCGTGAGGAGGAGTGCCTGAATATCTTCCTTGAGTTTGTCCCTGGGGGCTCGATCGCCTCGCTTCTGTCCAAGTTTGGAAGCTTCAAAGAAACAGTAAGTTCTTCGAATTATTACACATTGCTTGCGGGTACGTCATAACGTCAGTGCAAGAAACCAGGAATCATTGTAGAAGCCTCCTCTTTTCGATTATGGCTTCTATGGCTGGTCATTTCCCCACCTGGAAGGTCTCTTTAGATGCAGTCTTGTCATATGTAATGCATCTCCAGCCGCTCGGTTGATAGTGATCTGCAGTGAGCATCAGTGATTTGTGACAGGTTTCAAACCAGTCTTCGTGGTGTTAGAAAGCGCTCCTTGCTGTGCAGCCCCCCGACATTGGACAGTCTTCGGTAACCCCAGAACTCCTTGTCCTCCTCAATCTGACAGCAACTTTGTGCGCCCAGGTCATTCGGAGATACACGTGCCAGCTCCTGCTTGGTTTGGAGTACTTGCACAACCACCAGATCATGCATCGAGACATCAAGGTAGGCTGCTAGCCCGGGCTCAAGACCTCGTTCTGAGGCAGAACAGCTGCTGCGGTGGGAGTATTTTGATCTTACGAAAGTTTGTGGAGAGTACGAGGTTGAAATCTAATCACAATCTATTTATCATTCTCTCGATCTTTCAAATTTGCTGCAGCAACGTCGATGCTGGCCCATCAATCCGATTATCAACTGAACCTCTTCTATGCCATGCAGGGAGCCAATATTCTGGTGGACAATAAAGGCGTGATCAAGCTCGCTGATTTTGGAGCTTCGAAGAAGCTAGCTGATTTGGTGAGTGTCCTCCCCTTTATTGGTTCCGAGTACCTCCTTTCCCGACTCGGATGATGGTTGTTTGAAAGATTCGTGCACTTTCTGCTTAGTGACTGAAATGGAAGGCAAAAGATGGTCCCTGGTTCTTCGAAATTTCCAGCAATTAAGCGGGAAATGGAAGTTTTAGGGAATGGGAAGCGTGCCCTTATATCGACTTTGGTTGAAGATTTTGGTTTCAACAAGGCGTATTCGTGTTGAAGGTAACAGTCGACATGCAAATTGTTCACAATCTGCTCATTTCAAGTATCCTTGTGCAGAGGTTAAGGACTAAACCAAGCACTTCGGTCAAGCCTTCATTTCAAGAAGTAGCCTTGCAATGTTCTGAAGCGAACAGGAGTTCCGATTTTGTAGGCGAACAACCTCGAATGTTTCTCTACAGGCGACCATGTCAGAGGGATTCCGGTCCATGAAGGGCACACCGTATTGGATGGCCCCAGAGGTGATCAAGCAAACGGGGCATGGAAGACAAGCGGACATCTGGAGCGTTGGGTGCACAGTCATTGAGATGGCGACAGGGAAGCCGCCTTGGAGCCAGTTCTCGTCAGGGGTGAGAAGACACACAACCGCAATCGTCCCTCCTGACCCTTCCCTGTTCCCTGTTCCCTGTTCCCTGCGGCCCATGGAAGCATCAAGCTTCATGCAGCACTGAAAAGGTTTCAGGTTTTCGCCATGGTTTTACGAGACACTCGTTGTAGCCGGTGATTGGTAGTGCTAAGTATACACGCTTTTTGCAGGTCTCCGCACTTTTCCATATTGCATCCTCAAAAGGCCCCCCGCCGATCCCCGAAAACCTGTCGGCCGATGGACGCGATTTCCTGCTCAAGTGCTTTCGGCGAGACCCAAAGGAGAGGCCGAGCGCCACAGAGCTACTCAGGGTAAGTGCGGAAAATTCTGCAACATTCGTTCATGTAGAGAATGATTCGGAAGAACGAGTTCTGGAATCATAACGACTGTTGCCGAATCTGGTCCTGTGTGCTCGAGAAATCTGTAATGCAGAAGATATCGCACCTTCGAGCTGACAGGGCCAAGCGTGCTGAGATCGGTTAGCATGACCGAAGTCGACCAAAAGAGACGGAGACAATCAAAGGAATCTATCGTTGTCTTAAGCTCGACATTTCGGCAGGTACCAAAGTTTGCTGACAACACGAAGGCTGGTTTGGGACTGCGACTAGCAGCAATCATTGGTTGCATCATTCTTCAAGAAAAGAATTGAGTGAGTTTAGACCAATGGTGTGTCTTCAGTAAACCCCCGCGACCGTCCTTCTCCGCCGTTTATGGAGTTGGTCGTTTCCAAGGAAAGCTCCTGAAGGTCTAGGAAAAGCTCCTTAACGTGCCCCGGTTCTCTGTGCAGCACCCGTTCATAGCAGAAGCCGGTCTCGAGCGGTCTAGCATTTCCCCGTCCCTTGCTAGCAGCACCTTCCTTCCGTCTGTGCCCTCGCAGCAAACGCCCGTGCTGACCAGTGGGGTGAGTGAAACCATCCCCATAATCTTGCGTGGCTTGGAGAAAGGAGAGCGGGGCACAGTTCAGCATGCATGCAGTTCTTAATGTGTTGGCCAGGCTTTGATATTTCTGTTTGATTCTGGCACCTGATTACTGCTTTCGATCAATTTCGAAGGTTGGCTCCGAGCTCATTGTCGACCGGGTTCGAAACTGCTTTAGATTACGAACCGCCACACCCTCGTCGGTGGAAGCAGAAAAGCATCGTTCTCCGAGGCCTCCACCTTTCGAAGGCTCGGCCTAATCTTAGTCGTTTGAATTGGCCATACACATCAATTGAGTCACATCAATCGAGTCCAGAATAATCACATTCCTGTACAAAGAATTCAATTGCTGTTTCGAAAGCCAACTCATGCCCGTTCTCCGGTGACCCGTGCAGACACTCACGAGCGCAGGAGGCCGTACGCCTTCCTACGCTCCCGCCTGGAACAAGCGCCCCGCCACCCCTCCCACCGCCCCCCTCCCCCCTTCCACCAGTTACGACGACGATAGCATGCGGCAAGGCTCGGTAGTATCCTCCCTTCCCCCACAAAGCCTCAACCGAAATCAGGCCAGCCTCGCTTACGAAAATCAGCTGGGCCCAATCGGCGAAGACCAGTCCGCGAGCAGGGGGGAGTATTCGCCCGGCGAGAGCGGAGGGGGAACTAGGGACGGGGAGAGCTTCCGGGATGGGGGCCGCCAGAACGGGCACAGGAGCGAAGAGGAGGAGGAGGCGCGGGGTATGGTGCAGTTCCCGACGGGGCTGGGCGTAGGGGATTACAATAACCTCTCGATGATGGTGAGCTCTTATGACAAAATTGGTGATATTTTCAGGCTGGATCCGAAGGGCTGTCGCTGTCTGGACGCTTGCTCCGAGTGTCGGGCTTGGTATTCCTTCTGCTGGAAACGATGTCACTGACATTTTTCGAGGGGGCCGCTGCCTATGATGCAAATATGTCATGCACCACTCTGAGAAACAGTGCTGATAGACACTATCACCAAGATCTGAGGCACGGCGGCTCCCTTTTGTTGCGTACAAGGTCTGCATAGTAATCCCGACACCGAAATTCCCCCGCGACTTTCGAAATCCTTGTTCTGTCCCGTTTTTCTGACTGTCTGTACTCTTCTGTAACTTTCTGTCGAATCTGCTCGGAAGTGAAGCCTGCGATTTTATCTTGGAAATGTATCCTGCGGACCCAATATTGGTCTTCAAGGAAGTAAGGGTAGAGACATATGATTGCGGTACTTATGATACCGTCTTTCCCTCTTGCTTTCCCTCTCTTTTTCGAGTCCCTCCGTGTTCCTTCGCGTCTTCTCATTCTCTCTGTCCAATGAAGATCTTATTGTTGTAGTTTCAAAGCTTTCTCAGTGTGTGAAGAGCTTATCCTTTTATCTCGTTGATCATGAAGAGTCCGCTTGATGTTGACCACTTCGCTCACTATTTGCTGTTCTTGTGAGGATGCTCCCATGTTTGGCAGATAGCCTTGATCCATCTTCTTCTTTCTCACAGAACTCGTTCAATCCGATGGAGGAGCCAACGATTGCGGGCGACGTCAACATCGTACACTGGGACAACAGTTTGAGCGAGGACGAAAACCTTGTCTCGGCGGAAGTTCGCAGGCAGCTCGCGGGAGGCCCTGTCAGCAACGAGGGCACCCCCGGCGCCAGTGCTAGCAATGCCGACCCGCCCAAAAGCAGGGCCCACTCACGGCAGAGCTCGAGAGAGAGGGAGGAAGAACGGAAAAGCGTGCGGTCAAAGACGGAGGAAGCATACGTAAATAGAGAGGAGAGGGGGGACGAGGGTTATCGAGGCAGGACGGGGCGGTTAGTCGAGGGGGAAGAGCTCAGAACCGGGAGGTTAGACGAGGGTTATCGGAGCAAGTCTGGGCGGTTAGACGACGGCAGAGCTGGAAAGGCGGAAGAAGCATATGGCGGCAAGGGCGGGAAGTTGGAAGAGGGTTATGGTGCCAAAAGCGGGAGGTTAGACGAGGGTTACGGAGGCAAAAGCGAGCGGTTAGAGGAGGGTTCCAAGGGCCGGTCGGAAAAGGAAGATCTGGGCACCGAGGAAGTCGTGAACGAAGAAACGCTCATGGCGTTCCTAGACGAGCAGGCGCAAAAATTTAAAGAGCTGATTGTGCCTCTTGAGGAACAGGCGAACTCGAGCCTCCGGTATTCGGACGCTTCCGACGAGCGCTCCGGCGAGGAGACGGACGGCTACGGGGCGACCAGCGTGCAGCAAGAAGCCTACTCGGGGTCGCCCTCTCGAGAAGACGACTCGTATGCGCCACCCGACGAGGAGGGGCGTAATGGATACCCCGACTCTGGCGGGGGGGAGTTTTACGGCCGAGGCAATAATGGGTACAGCCAAGCGGACAGCTATTCCTCCCCCCGAGGGAACGGCTACTCCCCCCAGCCCGCCGATCCCTACGCCAGCCCGCGAGTGAACGGATACCCCCCCGACCCGTACCGAGACAGCTACGACGCGCCCCCGAGGAGCTTCCGGGGCACCCCCCGAGGCCAGGAAACTTACGCGCGTACCCCGGTACCCCGGGTCCCGCAGACCGAGCCCCGAACCCGTGCCAACGCTGGGGGGTGCGTGGTTCCCGCGGAGGGGGGCCCGTCGCCATTGATCGCGCGGGCGCGGGGTGCGCGCAGTTTCCGGGAGGGCGGGAGCGGCGGCGGCACCAGCGGGAGCAGCGGCGCGAGGAGCAGTCGGGACGGGAGTGACGTCAGTGTCGTACCGGTTGGGGTGAAGCGGGCAACGTCGTTTCTGGAGGGCGGGGCTTCGAGGGCGGACCTGGACCTGGGGCGGCCGCCGCAGCCGTTCCTGACCGAAAGGTGGGTTGGCAGCGAAGCTTAACAGTGATGTCTTAGAGAAAGAACTGGACCGTTTGTGCGTCCCTTCTATGCTCTTGCCTTCTGATTCCTCTGAGGCAGGTTCACCAATTGGAGGAATTCAGTTTCTAAAAGAGCTGTTTCGACTGGAAGGAGATTCTATTGCGGGTCTTGCCCCACGTGAGGTGCTGGTTATGGTGTTCAGGACGCTAACTCGGAACAAGCGCACGAGATAGGGCGAGAGCGAAATATTCGGTTGTGCATGTCTTCTTTCCTGTCAAAATTTCTTCGTCAGTGCGGCTCTCCTCATCGGGCAGCCTCCTTTTGCATCTCCCATAAGGTTAACAACGATTTTGCGGGCGACTCACATCCGATACCCGAGGCCTCTTATCGTGATTGATGACCCCCTGCGATGTTTCCTTGTTGCAGCTTGAAAGACGTGCCGCTTTCCAAGGAAGAGCAGTGGAAGCAAGAGCTCGCAAGAGAGCTCGACAGCGTCCGTGTAAAAGGTGAGGGACACATGCCTTTCCCCTTCGCTATTCTGACCGACTCTTCACGGTAGGACCAGCCAACCTGATCCCCTCCAATGACCGCCCTTTCACGAAAAGAAACGCCAACTTGGTTGGAACTGCCTGAGCCTCCGTTATTTGGGTGCCTGATGGTTGTCATGTACCTTTGAAATGCTGAGAAGCTTGGGATGAGCCGGGTGGCGCCAGCAAATCATACCCGAGAGTTGACAGCCCTTGCATTCCCGCTGCTAGTTCTATGATCATCTGCAAGGGTCGTACTATCGCCTCCGTTCGCTTGGGATAACCTGTCAAGGAGGTCGCTTTTCCATCACTTCCTCGCATCCCACCTGGCCTTCGGCTAGGCGTGCCACTTTTAGGGGGGAGTGCTCTGCGTTTGGTCTCGAGCAGAACGTCCGATTGAAATGGAATCTGGAACCTGTGCCTGCTCCGTTGCAGATCATTACCGTCGCTCGGTAGCACGACAATCAGACGACCGGGGATCGCCTATGAGCTATGGAGGCTCGCCATATGGTACGCGGGATAGCTCCTTCATGCGCCAGAGCAGCAGGCTTGGTCAACCCGTTATACCCAGATAGCTTGTACGGAATCTAACACTGATTGACCTCGATCACCTCTTCAGCATACCGGACTGTAGCATATATATTGTTGGCGCGTGTTGCTTCTGCAAGGTAATGTAAGCTAAGCTCTACCGTGACTCTCCTTGGATGCCTCCTGCAAGTGGGGCATGCTCATTCAAGAGAATGTACGATTGGACGTTTGTCCCTGTACCGCTGCCTCGATTCCATGCGTTGATCAACGTAACCGCAGCAGTGACAGCGTCAAATTCACTTCGTTCTCGACCTTCAACATCATCTGCTTTGTACCCATTCTTGTTTAGAGGTGCATCATTGCACGCTACATTATACAGTTTGCCTCCGAGAAACGTGTTGATTTCCTGAGCGTCTACAGTCATGAGCACTACTCTAGGAGCGGGAACTTGAATAACTACTGCAAACTGAATATACATAGTACGATGCTCATGACCTTAAATCTTTAGTCGGTACGGTGTACAATGTAAGCTTGACATTGATTAATGCTTTCAAGGTCTCCTTCGAGAAACGTGTTGATTCACTGCGTCCTAGGAGCGACGTACCAGCCTTCAGTGCAGCAGTACTCTATAGGAACAGGACAAATCAAACATCTACCGCAGAACATACTCAGTACGTACGACGCTCCTGGCGTTGATTATCTTCGATCGGTACCGTCAATGTAAGCTAGATATTGACGTTCAAACTTTCAAGGACGTCGCCTATCTAATGATCATTTCAGTTCCGAGTTGAGAAGTCCGCAAGTTGATGGGATCGTCCTAGTATACGCCACCATATTATCATGCGCCTGTTCCATCCTGGTACGGTACGTTATCCACTGCCATTCATATATTGATTCTATCAAGCTGAGCATGGTGGCCGGACGTGGTCCGATGTGGTCGCGGGCTGTGTTGCGACTTTTTGGTAGATATGCAGATGCAACCGAGTCCTAAGCCCATGCATGTGTCATAGATCGGCCATGCAGATGGCCAGTCCCCCAGGCCAGTGCCAGGGCGGCCGCCCTCGCAAAGCTCTCATTGGAGTCCAGCCGCGGCCCATGCAGAGACGAATTTGATTCTTTGCTTAACGCATATGCAAGCTGCAAATCTGATTTCAGCTTAACAATGATAGGCTGATGCGCATTGCACCAGCTGCATGCATCGTGCCTGGCAGGACGGTGTGTACCAGCTCGTGCTAGGGAGTTTACATATGCGGCGCCCGAATGATGTCCTGAATGATAGAATCGCTTAGTAGGCGGCCAACGCTTCCTGGGCTTGCTCATGCTTGCCTCCACGTCCGGTCGACACACTCTTTCGTGGCTCAACAAACCATTACAAAATGACCCCCCCGACAAATTGACGCATGGAAGGCGCCAAAAAGGTTTGCAGCAAGTAGGCAACAAACATTACAACATTTTGACACCACGAAGGCACCAAGTATGCCTTAGAAGACTCCGTGACGCCCACTTGTCACGTGCCTTCTGGTCGTCAAATATGCCTCAGGTCCAATCAGGTGTTTCGATGGTGTCAATCTGGCAACTCTTGGGCGGATAACATTACAACAGTTTGGAACGGGCATGGGTGGTGCCAACTAGGCGCCAGTTCGTCGGGGGGGGGAGTTTGTGATGACCTTAAGTGTATGACCGTCGATGCACTGTCGAATCACCTATCTCGCCGGAAAGCCATGGTTGTGCCTCTCACTCAAGCGTGAGGCGGCGCCGGAACGGGCCTTGCCAAGTTTTGTGGACTGTCATGACTTGAGGATTTCCCAGTGCACGCGCGCCCGTAGTGGGTTACGTCAATGGGAGGCTCTAGCTTGTACTACTATCTTACCCATTCGATTTGACTGCCAGGTTGCGAAGTATGCAACCACGATGTCTCTCCTGATGTACGAAGTACGGCCCGCTGCCGCGGCGACTCATTCAAGGATGATTGGACAGTCAACTTCGGAGTGGGGGGATACTTCGAATAGGAGCGGGAAGAGGGAGGTGAGAGCGCGTGCCGGCGGCGAGGCGTCAAGGAACTTGAGAAACTTTAGGCCTGAGAGCAGCGCTTTGAAATCAAGACAGTGGGGGCCATTATGTTTGCTGGTGGGAGACTGCCTGTGTCGAAGGACTGAGAACTGCTGGCCCGGTCAGAAATTTGGGGGAGGCTGCTGGGGGGAGGCTGCTGGGGTCGAAGGAACACTGCGGTGGGTCGAATATCTGGCGAGGTGAAGGGTCTTGTATCGAGGGACGTTGACGTCTGGCGTGTGCATTACCTTTCTCTTGCCAGAGCCTTGACCAAAGTGTAACTTGAGAAGTGTGAAATACTTGATGCTACATGTCCGCATAAGAGTACTATTTCGACGGGCTGCTATATCTATCATGAGAGTACGGTAAAAGTGTGGCAGCAAGCCGAAAGAAATACTCTTGCACATGATTGTGTAAGCTCTGAACAACTCTTCCCCGCAGGAGAAGCTTGCCCTGAGATCGACTCAGAGGGCACGAAACCAGTCAAAAGCTTGCCTTATTTGACGGCTTTGGCAAAGGCGGGCGCTTGTCCTCCCCAGCTGCGATACGGTCACTGAAAATAAAGGGGCCGTGCAGAATGGCTGCCTACTAGAAACACTGATCCAGGCGCAGCAGCCAGCTTTTGTTGGTCAGTATGTTGGGCATGCAGTCTACCTTGATGTGCTGATCGCAAGAGCACTTCACGTAATTGACCGCGCTGCTTGCAATGCAAAGAGTGATTTTGGATTGCTGGGGACTGCGCCCACATGCCAGGTGTCCAGTCATCAATGCAACATGCCACCTGCGAAGTCGCTCTCTTACCTAGAATTGCGGATCCTGGACACGACAGCTGTCTAAGTCTTACGGCCGTCGTTGTCACCAGGCGCGGTTTCAGGCTTCAGCTCATTCTCGTGAGATTGCAGCTGGTTCGACGCTCAGTTGTCTTCACCGGCGATACTGAGATATTGGTCGAAGACATTCTTGATCTCTGAATCCCTGTTGCCTTTCATCCTAGTTGAAAGTTGAGATGATGAATCGTCCGCCGGTTAGACCGGAATTTGAAACATTGGAGCGCAATAATGATGGCGTTGTGGTGATCATGAGCTCTCCCAGCTTCTGCAAGCAACAATAGAGAAGTCCATTCCTTCCGACAGTCGCGCGCAGAATCACAGTAGTTTCGTAATATTAATTCTAAACCATGGTTGTGTCAGTCAGCGCTCAGGATCGGAGTCGGGAGACGTCGACAGGACTCAAGATTCAGCAGGTTACATGAGTCAGGAAAGGCTCGATTCCCAGCTAGCTATGTGATTAAGCACCTAGCTACCGCGTACTGTGGACACGTCTCCTCAAGCCCGTGCACTTCGAAGGCTATAGCCTGTCACAAGAAACTTCGTGCAAGAAATAGCTTGCAGGCCCTTGACAAAGCAATCGACCATCGCATCAAAATTGCATAATGCACCTCCCGACTCCTGCGCCCCAAAAGTTGGAAAACTAATTGATGATGCTCTGCCACCAATTTGCTGACGACACGGTACATGGTTGGCAGGTACCGACCGGTGAGTACAACTTCTTCGCATGTACGCGGAATGCAGAGACTGAGTGTGCTGGAGACGGTATATTTGCAGAAACTTAAAGTTTGCCTTGTGTCAATGATGAGCTGCAGTTGAGACGTTAAAGTCTTGGTTCACAAGTACCGTAGCTGGCAGTGGTAGTATGAACTTTACAGACCCCGCCAGCTGCTGACAGCTGCTGTCCTAGCTAGCAGCTGGGGCCCTCCACTGTCGACGAGCCTGAATAGGTTGAAAAAGAATGATCAGCGTCTGAAAGTCGCTGAAGAATCAAAGAGAGAAATGAGCTTGCAGCTGTGTCAAGGCTTTTGGTTGGCACAGCTGCTCGCAACACTCCAGCTGAATCTCAACCAGTAGTGTCGAACGCCAGGCCTTACTTTCCAAAGGCCTTTGAATCGCCTACAAGTGGGCTACAAGTGCTTTGACACGTTCATTGTTGGCCACAGAAAGCGACTTGAACAATTACGAGGCGGGCATCCCACTGACCTTGAAAGGTCTTGGAGCTCGCAGGCACTTAATAGCCTAGGGCGCCATCACAGATACTCAAAATGGTGAGCCTTTTCATCCTCTTGCGTTGACTCCTAGAGGCTTTTCTTTTTTCTTACGTAGCTAGTCTTTGGCA
Organism: Klebsormidium nitens; assembly: GCA_000708835.1. Taxonomy (NCBI): domain Eukaryota; kingdom Viridiplantae; phylum Streptophyta; class Klebsormidiophyceae; order Klebsormidiales; family Klebsormidiaceae; genus Klebsormidium; species Klebsormidium nitens. The sequence goes on along the minus strand of DF237425.1, from coordinate 33,447 downwards.
TAATCAGCTAATGTACCTTTCGCCCAGCTATTCTAAATATGTATGTGTGAGCCTGGAAACGAGTGAGAGTTGGAGACGTTGCTTGCATACCCCTTGAAAGCTACCTGAGAGCAATACGGTGAGGTACCAAATATGGCAGCATGTGACGTTGTATACTTCTTCTGATGTATCAGAAACAGAAGTCCGGGATGCTGAGCTGCCTCTTTAGTTTGGCAACAATGAACCTTTGGGCTTACTCAGCTCAGCTCAAAGCTGTCAAGACTTTTATAAGCAGCTCCTTTGTGATTATAGAAATCAGTCCTTTACTTCTCGAGCTCTCGACCTCTTTCAACCCCAAGGACATTCTGTCCTATGCTGGCTGCGGAAACATAGAAACACGTAGACCAGAAACTTCTTCCTCCACCGACAGACCCTGCTTTTACTTTCAATAGTAAACCTGTACATGTCAGACTGTGATCGAAAGGACCCCTAAATCCTTGCCCCTTCTTTTCAATTGTTCCACACACCCAGCAAGCGCCTGAAGAACCAGCGAGCCATCTAGTTCTCTAGCTCATGAAAAGCAGGCCCCGATAAGGTGCTCAACATTTTTATGCTTGGAAGCACCTCGAGACGTAGGGCCCCTCAACTCAATCCACCATAGGAGTTCTCTGAGATGCTCAAAGGACAGATTGCTTAGACTTCTCCACTTCTCAAGCAGTATCTAGCTTGAACAGCCATCTATACCACTTCGACTCATTCAAATTAGCTTCACAGCTCCACCCACAAAGCTAGAACCCACAGTCCCTCCTCTTCGTTGGGGTCTGCTGGAAACCCTGAATTCAGACCCCAAAAGAAAGCCCAAAACCTCCAAGTTCTCGAGTAACCTTTAGAGAGCTCTCAACACTGCCCCACAAAACGCCCTGCACATTTCTGGAATCTTTTGTCATGCTCAGGTGGTTGCTGTAACCGGCCCAGAACGGGACCCCAAATACTTCTCCCTGCACCAGCACGTTGAGCTCCGAGATAGCCGTCTTGGCGGGATGGGTCTTTTCGCAACGGCAGGGATCAAGGAAGGGGAGGTGATATGGAGCGATGACACGTACAAGTGAGACCCCCTTCTGGGCTTCGTGTGGTTTCTAAGCTGAGATTGGACGGCGGCTGATTCTGTAGGCATTTGCTGCTCCCGCCTGTGGGTTAAGGACCGTCTCTGGCAGGAGATAAGGAATTAGAGCGTGATCTAGGTAGATTCTCCAGTTTGTTGAAGCCGACCTAGATGCTCTATATCCACATCGCTTGAATTAAAAATGATGGGCCAAGAGATGGGCCAAGAAACCGCAACCGGGCGTGCAGGAAAATTGATACAACCTTTCTCAAACAAGCTGCGTGTTTTGGGGTCCTTCTGCTCCTATTGGATCAGCAGCTCACAGAATCATTGGATTGTCCCCAAGTTCAGCGCACTTCATTCCTCGAAGGCTTGTTCAAAGGAGGCTGTTTATACTCCCCTTCCTAAAAGCATGAAGAGAAAGGGAAAGGTTGAAAGCTCCCCTTCCAGTAAGAGTAGCTCGCTTGGAAGGACTGAAGGCTCTCCTTCCTACGATGCAGTGCAACATGTAAGGTGCATTCGTCTGCGGAGATCCGGGTCTGGCCTTTGGAGCGCCAGCGAAATCAATTAGCACAACAACCTCGAGATGTACTTGGCCCCAATCTATACACTTTCCCGGAAAGCTGGCTTGGTGACTGCTGATCAAAGCTCCCCTTCTACGATGCAGTGCGGACAAGTACCTGCATACCCTTCCAGAGATCAAGTCCTGGCCCTCGGAACGCCAGCGCGAGTTCATGCACTATGCGTACCAGATCGAAGAGGAGACGTTTGCGGGAGTGGGGAGCTTGGAGATCGTGCGCAGCGACGCTTCGAATTACATGAACCACAGCTGTGATCCGAATTGCTGGTAAGTGCCTAGACGTGGCATAATACTCGACTTGCTTCGTCCCTTTTGTTTCGTCTCTCTTTTTTTGGGTCCAGTCAGAACTTTACGGTGGGCCCAGCTATGTGGAGTAGAGCCAGTCCGCCTTGAAGTTGTCATGTGCTAGAGTCTGCTGCTCGTGAAACGGATGACAGGTGTTCGAAGCCCAGCTCAGTCAGAATGGCTTCGGAGCATACGTTTCGCTGCAGCGTACGCCACATATCAGTGGACGCCTGCTTGACGATCGGAGTTTGTCAAAGTGCGACCTTCTAACACGATCCTATGCACCTTAAAGCATTCCAACCTAAAGCAGTTATCATCCTGGCCACTTTATAGAACACGGCGGCCAAGCGCTTCGAGGATTACAAACGCGTTAGCTTTCGAGGGACCAAGCTGCACTATGCTTGGTTTCCGCATGGACAAGGGCGCATACCGTCTGCCAGAAACCCAAACGCGCCCCTGCTATTCTACTTCCCAGGTTTCTTACGGAGGACCCCGCTCGCATGCTCGCGCGCCGCGCCATGAAGGCCGGAGAGGAGATTACATTCGACTACGCCACCTCCGAGACGACCGACTTCAGGTGAGAATTGGGGGGTCACCGGAGATCTACTTTTCGGTCTGCTTGTTGCAAAGGTGCTTGAACAGACCCAATTGAGCAGCCTGGTAGATTCGGGCACCTACTGTAGAATCACGCGTTAACGGGTACCTTTCATTGGGGAAGCTTTTCGTTTGCATAGCAAGCAATGCATTTGCAAGGCCGACTCTTTTTCTGGTCGGGACGTGTTCAAGCTTGTGAATCAACGAAACCCACGATGAGGAGGCGTTGGGATAATGAAGTGAATGTTTGCTGCAACCGAGATTTCCGAACCGCAAACGAGATTGCAACTGATCTTGATTGAGCTCGAAGCTGGGTACTGCAGCCTCAAGGGCGCCGCGACATAACATTAAGGCCGTCTTCTATCGAGGATCAAGCGCCTCACACAACAAGCACAACCTGCGGCTTTTCAAAAGCCGTCACCTTTCTTTCCTTTTGCAGGTATCAGATCTCGGGCTGGGAATCCTGCCTCTGTGGCTCCAAAAACTGCCGCGGCAAGCTGTTGGGCAGCGATTATCAGCGGCCGGACGTCCGGAAACGCTATGAGGGCCACTTCATGCCGTACGTCCAACGCCTTATAGAACGCGGCGCGGCCGCGGGGGAAGAGGACAAGCTTTAGGAAGATGAAAGTTAGCCTTTGGATTAATGTGCGCAGTATAGGTGTTCAGCTTTCGAACGTCGATCAGGAACTCGGACACATTTGGCCACGTGAGCTGTAGGTGAAAGGATCGATAGGTCTGCAATCGATAGGACTGAGTGCATTTTTTGAAGAAGCTGTCAGATCCTGTCAGGAGATAATCGTGAGGCAATTCCGGTTCCTGCCAGCTTATTCACCAGAGTGGCTGTTGAATCGACCCTGACTAGTACACTCGATCAACGTCACAGCCCTTTGCAAAACCATCAGTGCGAAGATCCATGGGACGTCGGAAATGTGTGAGATGTAAAAGCCCTATTGCGTCTCGGCCTGTTTGAAGTGGAGAGCGAGTATAATATTGGGCAAGTATCATTCGCATAATCACGATCTCAACGTTTTCCAGACCATCTGCACAGAAGCACGATTCTTGTTGAGATGATCATGAGCCGTCATTTTTGCATCGCGATCGCTATACGTGCCTTGTCCACGTGCATGCGAGTACAATCGTCAAGGTTCAGGCCATCCGATTACCTTGGAAAGCAACCCATCTGTGCTTATGCGGTTCACTCAATCAGGATTAATCATTGTATACTTATGCACTGCTTGATGTTTTCGAGCTCAGCCCTTGGACGATGGCTGGCAGAAGGGCATACAGTCACTGCGCGGCCGATGCAGGAAGCCTGCTTCCACTTACTCCTCCTTTACTCCTACTTATAGGATTATAGAGGTGCGCGGCCATGCGCGTTTTGTCGTGATCAATCTGCATCGCTTTTTGGCCGGTTCAGAACGGATGACGGCCTCAATCTTTCCTGAAAACGTGTACATGTTGTATCCTGCTGTGAAAAAACTTCAATCCTCTCAACCATTGGAATTCCACTGCGCTACTAGCTGAGAGAAATTTGCGCTCGATTCCGAGAAATAAGACTCGGATAGCTCATCTAATCTCAGTGTTCTCCCCATACTTATTGTTTCAACTTTGAACCGACTGTAGCAAGGGAGTCTACCACATTCTAGCCAATGTACTGCACGATGTCCTTTTATACTTTCTAATGTACCGGGATCTGAGAATCTGTACGCTTCGATCCTACTTTTTACATGCGAATCGGTAACGCCTTGCAAAGAGTTCTCAATCAACCTTGCCTACAGAGCTCGTTGTTCCTTGAACATCATTATCGTTCTCAAATAAAACTTTGCCTACAGAGCTCGCTTGTTCCATGAAAATCGTTTCCTGGCTGTCCAAAAACAATTCTCTAGCGTCCATCTTCACAGCTAAATACATTTTGCTTCGTTTCTCTTTCCTCCTAACATGTCTCGCCCGGACACCCAACAAGATCGTTTCGTGCAGGTAGCGCTGACTTGATTGCTCCAGGGGCTTTCAGATCCTCACGTAATCAACATTGCCACCTGGCACTGGCAGTGCTGGGAAGGGATTCCCCGGGCCGCTGCTCTTATGGGGCAATGGTAGCGCTCGAGGGGATCCCCCGGGCCTTCGACTTCTCATGCAGGCACTGCTGCCGATTAACACTGGCAGCGCTCGGAAGGGATCCCCCGGGCCGCCGCTACTACCCGGGGGGCAAATGTCTCCGCCACAAGAAGCGGGAACACGAGAGTAGCGTCCGCGTAAACCTGGACGTAGAACCGCGTTGCATCAGCGCGATAGAATGACAAAATCTTAACCTTACGGTCCCTGCAATTCGGCATATTAAGATGCTGGTATGGGGTTCCTATCAAGATACTGAGGCTGTACGGGGCCCCGTTATGAGTCGCCTAGCAAGCAGATAGAAAGGGTTAACGTGGGGTCATCAGATCAGATGATGCTGTCAGAGAGACACTTGTTTCAGTGCACTTGTATTGGTGTGAATTTCGTGAGACAAGTCAGACAATGTGCCCTTGTGCAGCAGAAGTCTCCAGACAATCCCCTTGTGGGCGCTCAAAAATGCAGTGCACTTGCATTGAACGCGGCGACAGGCAGTCAACTCCTGCTCCCTGTGTCTCCGCAGCTTGCAATATGTAACGAGACACTCGCCTCAGATATTCCTTTACAGGTTGTCGTTTCACAAGTGCAGAGAATCTTGTAAATGTTTGGGTCTCAGTCGAGCACCTTATGCACCAACTGTTTTGAGCGCCACATGCCTTCCCATCAAAGCTGCGCTCGCTATCAGGTCGCTCTGTGTTTTCGAAAGGTGAGAAGTTTCTAGGATACACCTGAACGGACACGTGGTGATGCAGAATCTGCGAGCTTGCTTGAATGGAAACCCTTATAAGTACAATAGTCGCCCATACTGACCTTTACTGCCTGCGCGGTGTCCTTGATCTTGCCCCACGACTTGGCCTCATCGGTGCGCGCCCCCGAATCGCAGCCGTCGAACTCGTTCGCGGTGTTTACGAGAACCGCAAAATCAGCCCCCCCGGCCAAGAGATTCGCGTTGCAGATGTGATGCTTCGCCAGTCCGCCGCCCAGAATGACAATACCGCGTTTTTGGGGTGGGCTCATGACGGTCTCGTTGGACATCGCAACGATGTCTGCAAAAGGAGAGCAGGAAAACGTTCGAGGGCTGCTTCGTCCCGTGCGATTGTATGTACGAAGTATCTACTGGAATGTTATCGAGAGAGGGAAAAAATGTCTGCCCAGCGGGCGGGCTGATGAAGGAAATTTTGACATGAAGAGCCGTGCCTGACTGAAAGATTCATCACGTCAAAATGGTCGTACCGCCATGTTTTCGGGTGTGAGGTTACAGGTAGTGTCCTGAAAGGGGACTTTGTGTAGTTCCGACTGGATGAGGACGAGCTCCCGTCATCAAGCAAGTCGAGAAACTCTCGTGCACAGAGAATCTAAAAACAGACAGCCTTAACTGAAAGAGCCGCTCAGGGCCTTCATGCGCGCGTAACCTCTCATCAGAGCAGAGAAACGTGCTGTCTCGGGTGACACGTGGCGGTCTCTGAGCGCTGTTGCCTTTCTAGTGAAGCAACCGGAAAAGCGGAGCCTCAACCAATTGGTCGCTTGCGAGGCCTCGGTTGAGATTTAAGGATTGTGTTGCCAGAGGGCCACGTGGCGGGCACGTATTGTCTCGCATGATGGCAAGGCTGCTAGTACTCACCCTCGGATAAGTCGAGCTTTAGCTGTGGGCCTCTGATCTCGCTCTGGTGGTGATGCAGGAAGTACAGGATCTCGCCGAAGCTGCCGTCGGTGATCGAGGGACAGTAGACGCGGATATCGTTCTGAAAGGAAGAGGAGACGGTGAGCATCAAATCCAACCAGTTCAGCCACATCATGTTGGCCTCGGGAGCCATTATTGACTGAAAAAGCACAAAAAATGGAGACTTGGGCGAAGAACACTCTCAGCACGGTCGATAAGACAAGCTAAAAGCTTAAATGCGTTGGAGGAGATAACGTGGGCGATCGCCCCTCTAAGCACGGAGAAGAACGAGCCATACGAAAGGTTCTGAATCGCCAAGTACCTATCAGGGAGTGTCGGACAGTCCTAAGACAGTCTTTCTCGGTTGGAATGGGGAGCTAGACGTCGTACATTTTCTTATGAGAACAAGCATAACCAAGAAAATACACACAGTCGCATTCTAATCTGAGAGGCCAGTTGCGATTGTGAGTCAAATCAGCGTGTCATTGAATGTCCATCTCACTAATTGCCAGCAAACAATTACCAGCTGATTCTGAAGGCCTTGCTAAAAAGAGCCTGATAAGACTCTCGCGTACCTTGTAGCACCAGTAGTAGATGGAGTCCGGATGGTTGATCTCCCTCCCGAAGCGGTGAATCATCTTGGAGGGCGTCCAGTTCACGCCCGCGAGGAGACGTCCGAAGCTTTTGACGTCCGAACCGTCAGGAGCCAAGCTCCTTTGCATTCAACAAGAGTGTCGGGGCATCGAAAGTTGGGCGACATTGGTAGAACGCTTCAGATAGTGAACGGAAGTGGGATTTGAGTTGTTTCGGTGGTTCGTGAGAGGAACACGCAGAGAAGACATGGTCTTGACTTGAACGCCAAAGGGACAAGGAGAGCGAAAGGAGCGAAGCTATGCCGAAATCATGTATGAAATTCATGCGCCAAATCAAAGCACGAATTATCTGGGCTGTCCCGGTTCGCTTTCACCTATTTTTCTTGGGTTCCTGCTTAAGAATCTGCTTGAGCACCGCGAAGTAGAACTTCTGGTATCTACCTGAGTTCTCCAACTTCGTTAGATTTGGCATTATCGTACAGATTCAATGTATATTATTGAAAGGCAGATTGAGGAGTTTCCAGTCACCTCCTCTTCTTGCTCCTTGAGCATCTGCTTGAGCACCGGAAACGCGAAGTCGTGGAACTTGACGTAGTTGTCGTTGGGCGTCAGCAGGTTGCCCGTCCGGTTGAGCCCCCGCGCGCGCAGCGCCCGCCCCTCTAGTTCGAAGCTGCCCACGTACGTCGGCGCCAGGCACTTGATGAAGTCTTCCTCGATGCCGCCCGCTGACGACACCATGACGTCGACCTGCGGCGAGGATGCGGCATCTGAGACGGCCGCGCTTCAGCCGTTTGAAGGGCGGTGTTCTGCCAACGAAAGGACGCTAGCTGCTTGAGACTCTTGCACAGATGTCCGTTCCAACTGAGGATTGATTCCGTAGCTGGGTTATCAAACTAGTGTGGTCGTGCAAGAGCAAAGAGTGCCCAGACACTCTTTTGCGGAAAGAATCCCCTTTGTGTCTGAACTAAAGGCAAAATGAGAGTAGTCAAGAGTCTGCAAAACGTTGGCGCGGATGTGAAATTGGCAAGGGTTGAGAGTAATGACTCTGCCGGAAAGGAGACAAAACCAGACCTAGCTCCACTTTCACTGGAAGAATAGATTCGGACAATGTAGAAGGAGAGGGCGTGTTTTCACCTGCTTATGCTGTGCCAAGTAACGAATGATCTCCCGGTTGCCAGATGACGTCATGTTGGACGTAAACCCCAAGAAGATCTTGGCCTTCACTGACTCGCGGAAGCGCTGGTCTCGCCACTGGGGAGGCGTCGCTGACGTAAGCGGCTCGTCTGAAAGGCGCCAGTCCAGCTGCGAGCAAAACATGACAGGTTGGGTGGACGTGCGTGTCTTTTCTTATCATCTTTTGGACTTTACGTTGGCTGCGAGGATCGCGACCAGACCACCCGCAAATGTTACCACTGATGAACGTTTTTGACACAGATTTAGAGATCAGCTGCGATCCATAGGAGCAATTGTAACACAGTTTCGAGCTGGGGAAGTCTCTTTGAACCGGGCTCCATGATTGAGTCGGTCGTCTTTCATTCCTCCTCTCTTTCCTGAGGGTGTCAAAGCGTGGGATCATGGAAGCTCATGCAAACTGACTCACAACCGGACACAGAACCCACTCTACAAACTCATACACCCAGCGCTAGGTTGATGATCAGGACTTGGCGCACTCATCACAGGTCACGCTTAGGGAATTATTACTCCTACATCTTCGTATTGGAGCTGCCTTAAGGACTTCTGGCTCTGAATCTAAGCAGGCGGATTACCCAACTCATTCCTTACACAAGCACCCATAAACTATAAGCCGCTCACCATACGATTTAGCTCCCGCACCGCCTGCCCAAAGTGCGTCGCCTGAAACCCCGTCGTATACATCCGCTGCATGATGGCCGCGTAATCCACGCCACCATTAAAGTCATACCCCTCACTTCCGGAGCTTTCCCCGCCAAGTCTTCCGAGGGAACACATGCCTCGTCGATAGCTCTCTTCACAAACGCTGCCCGCATCTCTGGAGTTTGCCTGAGGGCATTGGGGGCGTCGCTACAGAAACAGTCTGCTGACGTTGCAATATCGTCCAAAGGTCTGACAGCTGTCAGCTCCGCCGAGCTGGAACGTTCCTGCGGCGGCAGGCTTTTCTTAACAGCTGGCGGTGGCGCCCCAACGCTCCCCCTAGGCTTAATTGTGAGGGGGGGCCGGTCGAGTTGGCGGTGCTGAGTTCGGCGGGAATTGATCTTCTCGTGCACTTGTTGACACAGGGCATTGCGAGAGCTAAGAAGGTTCTCCGTCAGAGGCGAAAGAGACGCTGCGATTGCGCTGTGACTGGAAGCCATGTTTCACTGAAGGAGCCAGCGTCGTCGGAGCACGCAGGAAAGCGATAAAGTTGAAGCGCCACCGCTTGAGATTGCAAGTTCTGAGCTATGACCAAGTCGTTGTTTGTGCTGCAAGGACAAGCTTCAAGACAGGATTCAAATGAAGAGAAGAGAGCAGCATGCGGAGGGGAGAGCAGCAACCTGAGCTGAACTTGAAGCTTGTATGTCTCGAGCTGGCCACTTCTGAATCGGAGGTGTGAAACCATACCACTTGTCGCAGAGGGTTCCTCCACCTTGTATACTGCATACACAGTTTGTGTTCCGAAAGTTCAGCCGACTTCAGAATCCAGATCAATCATCACAATGTGATGACCTTCGGAGTCCGGACAATTGATTGCACTGTGGGTACTTTTGTGACTCGCTGATTTGTAACTGGTTGCGAGTACCTACTGAACAATAATATCTTTGTGGGCATCTGCATGGAATCCTGTACTGTGATCGACTTCTGTGAGTCGTGGACGGCCCTGTATTATCGGGTCCCCCGGAGCCTGAGGGCGGCGCGCGCATCCATGTGCCATTATCGTGCATAATTCAGCTGAGCCCATGTATCATTTACTCGACGGTAGGTACCGCTGTACTACTGTAGTAGAGCTGTTGGCGTTGCAACCGCCGCGCTTGCTGCTTCGGCCCGTCTGTATACCTAGGAGGTCCTACTCTGGAGCCTGGACAGTGGAGGTTACCGCTACCAGTAATCAATTGTCCGGACTCCAAACTTCGAGGGCCGGGTTTGTACCAAGCGTTCGATACGGAGCTTCGATTTTGTCGACTCCAAGCCGACTGTTTCTCCGGTCGGTCAGCTGAGCCCGGAACCGGTCGGCTCTTCCCGGCCAAACACCCGGAATTCGCCTAGCTTGTCCACCGCTTTTCGGCCGACGCGGCGACGCCCCTCCGTTCGGTAACTCCGGTAACGTTCGGTCGGCACCTTCGTCGGCTGCTGTTTGCCTGGGGGTCGGCTCTTGTCGAACACTGGTTAAAGCAACCATTTTGACAGCTAGATGTGGGCCAGAACTTTAGAAGCTGCCAGATGCCAAGACTGTCAGAGCGGGCGTTGCCGAACATCACTGAGCTCAGTCATCATCCAAGACTTAGTCTTCCCTGTTTCCCGGGCATTGCAGTTGACGATCCTGCCTCTGGAGTCTGTAGAGGTCATTTTCAGCTCAGCACATCTGACTCCTGAGCAAGAAAGAAAGAGCATAATGCACGCCGCAGCCGCCTGTTAACGTCTAACATTCAAGCAGCGCGCCTGACGCATCTTGCAAGCTGCGGAGCTGCGATAAAAGCCGAAGTGGCGCTGCTACTTAACGTTTAAAGCCTGCGGAGAAACACCCAGGATTTGATTATCTTGTAAAAAGCCTTGGGCTGGAAAACCATCTTCCACAACACGCTGATCTGGCTCAGCCCTCTCTTTCCTAAGCATCGGCGTTCAAGGGATCATCCGGGGCGCCAGTTGATTGCCAACCCCAAACGACCGCCGCTCTGCCCATCACACTTTAGAGATGTCGCTGGACATTGACAGCACTTGAGAAACGCTGCAGCTGGCAGGGGTGTAAGATAAACCATGGCTCCTAATGCAGAGATCGCGGCCAGCTCTCCAGTAGCTGGGATTCCACAGTTTTCCTGTGGAGCCAGCTCAAACACTTCGGCGAGTGAGCTAGATCTTCTGTCGTCCAGCTGTAACGAGGAGCCCCAGGCGGCAAGCAGCGGAGGGGACGTTCTTTTCCAAACCGTTTCTGACTGTGGTGGCAAAGCGCCCGTGCCGAAGTGTGAGGTGAGTTGCTTTTTTAGTAAGCTTGCTTGGAAGTCACAAACATTGTTCCTTTGCATCAGGACACAATCTTTTGGGTTCAGTTGACTGGACGTTGGTAGACCTCCATATGCTGACTCTCGGCACATATCTGGCACAGTCCGCAGCGAGTTACTCAACTGGTCCACGCTTGTGTGCAAATGAGGGGGATCTCCTGTGCAAACAAGCTCTGAGGACTTTTCAACGGACGAAGGGCTGCTGAAAACGGACATGCGACGTGTCCAGAGTTTGGTGCTTCACTTTCAATGGTCACGTTTCCTGCTCCTCCTCTGAAGGTCCACGCATGGCTAAGCTGGCAGCTTGAGACCAATGTACTCTGGCTTGAAAGCGGCCAATACCAAAGTCTCTTAGAAGGTTTCACACATCTGAAACCTCCTAGGCTTGTCAAGAAACTCGAGACGTCCCCTGAAGGTTGCACGTACTTACGCATTATCTTCTGGCTAGCTTAGAGGCTACACCTATCAATCTAAAGGCAGCAGCTCAGGGATACTTTGTGACACTTCTACACTACAGGCGAATCATCCTACGACATGCGGCAGCAGCCCTCCTAACGCCAGCAGTATTCCCTTGCCAGGAGTCAACGAGAAGGTGTATCTTCGGTAAGGAAAGGCCACAGACCATCAGGGAATGACGGAGTCCGTATCGACGAGATTGGGAGCTCTTTAAATGTTAAAGGTCCAGTGCTCTTTTAAGTGCTCAACTGCGCTAACCCTTCAGGGAAGAGCTAATCTGCTGAGTGAAGAGCAAAGCCCGGGTCGAACACATGTGGACAATCCCACGTCTGGAACCGTATTCACTGCAACTGGTTCAGATTTCTTTTGTTTACGTGTACCCGAGCTGGCTGCTAGCTGCAATGATTTGTCTTTGACAGACTTTGCGAAAGAGGTTCAGAAAGGTCAGGAATTATGAGGGAACAGACATTTTCATTTCTGTGCTCCTAGCAAGTCGTCACAGTTTCTTTCAGCTCCACCGAGAGCTCACAAGAGCGGGACAGACACAGACAGATTATTGCCGAACTTTGGCTGTCATCCCTGTTAGAGGCCAGCCTCAACTGACTTTGACAGAAACACGCCAACATGCTTGGAACGCTGAGGGCCGAGACGAATGGATTTAGAAATGAGCGCCCACAAGCCGCGCCGGCGTCCCTAACCTTAGCATCAGCCCGTACCTCTCGAGCCCCCGTTCCAGTTTCTGATCTGCAGTTTGCACGTTGTCCTGACTTCAACTAAGCTGTAATTGAGAGTTGCGGCTGATGCGAATTGTGTACCTTTGTCATCTGCAGAAAGTCCCCCGTCGAGGGCTTTGGGCTGGTGGCCAGGGGCGCTATCGAAAAAGGAGAAACTGTATGGAAAGGTCCAAGCGCGATTAGCGTGACAATTACTACGGCAGCCATTCAAGCAATGAGCCGAGAGCAACAAGAGCACGTGTTCCACTACTTTTATCAGGTAAGCATTTGCGTTCGTTGTTTATCTTTCCCGTATCTTTTCCGATCTGCATTTCGGTCTTTGATCGTCTTCTCCGGTTCCATTTGAGATTCTCGTCTGGTCGCCATTCCAGTCAGTTTCTTGGCCTCCTGCTTTGTTTCGAGAGGTAAGGTTGCCTCCTGCAACGGCAATTTAACTGAGTACGTCTAGGGGCCGCCAGAATCTTAGACTCTGTTGACTCGCCGCAGTGTTTTTCAACCTTATTGAGCCAATGAGCATCGCTGCTTCTTGACAACGGACAGTTTGTTCGACGAAGATTTCGAGCGTCCTTTCTCAGAGAGGGAAGCGTATCGCCGTGAATCCTTTGAACGTGTTCCAGTCCTCGTGACAGCCTCTGTTCCCAAGCCCCGACTTCTTTTGAGGGAGGCGTAGAAGTCTTGTTGAACATCAGCCGCACAGTGCGACGGCTTCAGAATTTTGAGGATAGAGAAATTCCGAACACGGCAATCTGTCACGGTCTTTCCATTCGGCCATACAATAGAGAACCCGCCAGTCCCTGCCCACGTCATCATTTCAGATCCACTGGGGTTACAATCAAATTTCTACGGCTCAAACTTCACTTCGTTTCGCAGGTTAGCGAAACTGAGTTCATTGGCCCCCCCACTGAGGCCGACGTGTGGCGGGACGGGAACGTCTTTACGAACCATAACTGCGATCCGAACATCGGCTGGGTGTCAACTTTCGAAATGGCGGCCACTCGCGACATCCAGGCAGGCGAAGAGCTGACGTTCGACTACGCCACTTCCGAGACGTGGGATATCCACGTAAGCAAAGACTCGTATGTGCGTCATCAGACTTCGTAGGCAACTGAAGAGGGTGTCATCAAATCCCAAAGGCGCCTGAAGATGGCGTCATCAAACCTCGTAGGCGCCTAAAGATGGCGTCATCAAATATGTAGGCGCTTTAAAGACGGCGTCTACTTGACGTCGTCAACCGGCCACTACAAGCAGTACTAGTACGTGCTGAGGCATGCGGCTAATACCGCATTTCTAGGCGACGATGTGACCGAGATGCATGCCTTGCTGTCGCCTCCTGACGTCGGGCTTAAGTACGGGTCCAATAAGTCCTCCTTATGGAACTATGCACATTTCCTTGGACCTGGAAATTTTCGGCGTTTACAGAGAAGGGCTCCTAGGCCAAACAAGTCTGGCAGGCCTTTTCCCAAACCGCACAAGTCGCCCGAGTCTCTAGCAAAACAGTGTAATCTACCCTGTGCTCCGCTTAAGAGGAACTTGATTCCCTAAGTTTCCACCCGGCTCTAGTTCTACTGCAGCCCCCTCTAAGAGCCTTAACACTGACACGTTCTGGCACCCTTGTGTAATGATAAATGAGAGTTCTTGTCTGTGATTGAGTGTTGATGCGGCTCCGCTCGCTGCCGGGGGATCATCCTCTGGAGCGACAGCTACCTGGTACGCTATTCGACCGCTCGTGCTGTAACTCAGGTTTGAAATTTTAAGAAGACAGTCCGCTTTGTTACCCTCATTCACACCGCTCTAGTTCGCCCCTGCAGCCCCCCTTGAAATGTTGCTGCGGCTCCGCTCGCTGCCGGGGGATCATCCGCTGGAGCGACTACCTGCTGCCGGACGTCCGCGACCGGCTAGGCGAATTTTACATACCATACGTAAAGGCCAAGCTCGCGTCCGTAGAAAAAACTAGAGAGGGGCGATCAGATTCTGAGGCGCACGGGGCCAGGCCGAATTTGGAGCTTATCAACGTGGCGGCAGCTTGACGGATGACGTGGCCACTTAACGACGGAGAGATATCTGACGGAGCCTTTTCTGAGGGCCCTTCAGCTTCGGTTGGCCGAGCTAGTCACAGAGGCTGTTGACCTAGAGGGCTTGCGTCTGGTACTCTGATCTTTCATGAGAAGAGACTCAGTCGCTCACCGTACGTGACTTTGAACAGATGTGGCCTGAGCACTTTCATACGAAGACGGCTGGCAAGGCACGCTGAAGACTCAGTTCTGTCGGATAACGTGTTTACGTCCTCGGGGAACTCATCATGCAGTTGAAACCCTCAGAAATGATTGCACCGGATCGAGGAAGCTTTACATGCAACTCAATTCTGCTATATACGCTTAGGTTCGATTGAGTCAGCCCATCATGTGCTTCGAGCCCATGAACGCTGGCGCGCGGCAATACCATGATCCAGAGTCTAAATTGGAGGCCCGGCCTGCCAGAATCACGGATCGGATCAAATCAACGCTCCTTTGACTGCATGATATACATACCGTACAAGAGCCGCTATAAGTGAGTTCGATCCAGCTGCATGTCCCGCAAATAAGGTGCAGAGACTAAAAAATGTTTGCAATTACCGGATCCCAAATGACATGCACACAAATCGAGTCCGTACCGTACGTAACTTGAACATATCCTGTGCTGCCCATGATCGAGCCGCGACGCGGCCGCCAGTTCAGGGCGGCCGCCAACGTGACGGTCGGATCGAACTTAACGATGATCAGCCGGCCGCGCGCGGCGGCCGCAATCTACTCTTGATGAATCATGCAAGGAGCTCGATGCATTGCAGCCGTCAAAAGTTGCAAGTTCCTTTTGAAACGGAAAGAGATCTCGTACGTGGGCCGCCGGGATTCATTTGTAGCTGTCGCCGCGTCGGAAGCTCTTTACACCGTCACCCCCGCCCTATGGCATTTCAGAGTAAACGTCCAAACCTACTGTAGCCATCGTTCTGCATGACACGTACCGATCTTGCGGTGTAGCTGGACTCCATTTTGCAGACATCACGCGAGCGAGTTAGGTAGATTGGTAATGTCTTACTTACGCAAAGACTATCGACACGCAGCTTTGTTTTTGATGTTCAGGACCAGTGCTAGAGCTCAAGGCCGCTCGCGAGCAAAAGCAGGATTTGCAAGGGATCTGTACAGACGACGGTGATCCTATTCAAAGTTCTAAACTTACAAAACGGAGGAGTAGGACGCAGGATATCTTTATCTATGTACGGAAGTGTAGCGATCAGCAGGCATATCCAGTGAGCGTAAAGTCTACGCACTGCAACGCATAGCACGCAAGCCAATTCCTGGGACCCGACAACGCAACATCGTCACGCCGTCTTCTTGAGACCCGGATCTGCTGCCACGTGTCCCGACGCAGTGCCGTTGGGCAACAACGCTTCAAGCCCCTGGAGCTTCTCCCGGTGTCTCCGCTCCAGGAGAGCCGTCCGGTGCTTCCGGTTCCCTTCGAGAACGGAATCCACGGCAGCCTGCAGAGCAGAAGGCCTGTCCAATCCTTCTCCTTTCCCTGTTCTTATCTATTTATCTCCTTCGCTCTGTCTCGTCTCTACTATTCTGATTTGATTGATTTTCATTTTGAAAGGGCGCTTAAGGTAAGGTGTGCTTAATGGAACCTGCCAGAGCCCCCAACCTCATGCTAGAGCGTCCTTCCGCGCACATTGCCAGAAGAAGAGTCAACTGCCCAGACTTGGTAAGACAGTCTTAGTCTCCTGCGTCGAACTTGGCTGAACGGTTGCAATGAGGACTGGCTTTGCCTCTGTCGACTCTGAACTTTCGTCGTCCTAAGGGCCTCCCGCTTTGCTTAGTGCCGCGCCGACAAAAACAATCGAGACAGATTTGACGCAATTGCTCAAATCCGATCGTGAAACAAAGTCACCAAAACACAACCGGTCGTTCTTGCGAAAAAAGAGGAATAAAATATAGCCTATGCCAACTATAATACCTTATGGATTGCGTAGATCTCCGTCAGCGGCTTGAGCCCGGCGGCCATCGCAATAATAGGGCCCGCGAACCACTTGGGAAAGAATCGACGGAGAAGACCCTGTAATGAAGGTCGCAATTGTCAGCTCTCGTCCACGATTTGGGTCCAGTCAGTCATGAGGATACAAGGCCCGCATAGAAGGCCCGGTAAAGACTTACAGATGTAGGCTTTCGTTTACGAATTGGGCGCTGCACGGAAATGCGAAATATGAGGCCTGCTCACGAATTTGGCGCTGCCAGTAGATTGGAAGAATGAGGCCTGCGTAGACGAAGACGGTATGATGCGCAGGTCATATGGTCCCTTTCAATGAACGAACGAAGGCTTGAGCGGGAGAAAAAGACGGGTTACCACTGACCTGGATGCTACCCGGATGCTGTCCAAGGTGCCCGCTGCTGGCGGGGTTCCTCGCGCACCTTGAACCATTGCAGGATTGAACTAATGAACCAAGTGAAGGAAACGGGTTACCGCTAACCTGGATGATAACTCGGACGCTGTTAAGGGTGCCCGTGGCGCTGCTCGCGGGGTTCTGGCTCTCGGACAGGTCGACGAGCGCGTGACCTTCCAACACTCGCAGCGCGGAGAAGCGCTCCAGGACCGCGGGCAGCTCCGAGGGATCCCCCTGCACATGATTGTGACGTCATCAATTACTAGAACATCAAGCTGAGGTCGCCTTTCCATAAGCGATGACTAACATCCAGTGCGCACAACGCGGAGATGCGCTCCAGGACCGTGGCAGCTCGAAGGGATCCCCCTGAATGTGGTTATGGCGGTAAGTACGACTCACGACATCATGCTCACGTCATGATCTCCCAGCGGAGAACACACCCCTTCAGCACGTGCAGCGCAAAGAAGCGGACAACCCCTAAAATGTCCTCGAGAAAACGAGACGCTGGGGTAAGTACGTGGCTTGGGTACTTAGTCCAAGTGGAACGACAGGGGAAAACCAATTGGCATCTCGCTAGAATTCATAAAACACGAGAGGGGCACCTGGCCGCAACCCAGCTTTTTCAATCCAGGACGAGAGGAGGTAAGAAGGATGAACCGATGGCCAAAGCGATCTTTGCAGCGGCGAGGCTGTTAACCGGCAAACCGCCCTCAGCAAAACCTTCCATGACGAGAGCGTCCGCAAACGTGGCACCGCGTCCTTGAAATGCGACTGCGTGTCGCCACAATTTGATATGCACACGCAGTTTTGGTCAGAGCGAGGTTTACACAGACGTTGGGGGCGATGGAATCCTTTCAACGTCGGCATCTTGAGACATGACCACTTTTGTCGGATTTCATGGTTTTGCGATTTGAAACCCTAAATCCTGACTGGGCTTGGGAGGATGGCGAGACTGCATGGACAGCTACGCAGGTCTTGAAAGGTCTTGTCTGACAGCCACATTTGGCCATGCATTGAGTGAGTTGTGCGGTGACATCGTCGAGCGCAGAGCCCTACAGAAAGGAAGCCAGAAGACTACGTTTCGAACAAGTGAGACTGCTTTTGCGTGTTCTAGTGTCTGCTAGTAAGCATCGAAAACTCTGTGTTGAAGGCAGCAGGGTCCGTAGAGGAGAAAACGTCAACGCTCTCAGCTAAAACTCAATGTGAAACCAGATCACGAAGCAACGAGAGAGCAAAGAAAGAAGTTACTCTAGAGGAGCGGGAACAGAATGCAGAGGAAGATAGAAAGAGAGTGACAGCCTCAGAGCTTGTGTGAGCTGCTTACCGACTCTAGGGGCAGTGGCGCAGACGAAGTGAGATGGGGACACGGAGATGCAAGAGGGACTATAAGACAGGGATAAGAGGAAAGGGAATGCAGAAACTGGCAGCCCTCAGAGCCGCTCACCATCTTTAGAAGCAGCGACGCTAGAGCAGCGGCATCGCCCAAAGCCGCGTTCACTCCCTGCCCGATACCCGGACCCGAAGCGTTGATATTCCAGCATGATAATCGAATGAAGCAAAAACAAGCAGAAGCAAAAGAAACAAGAGCAGGGGATGGGTGGAGAGATGAATACTGGCAAAAAGTGACAGCTTAAGAGAGGCTCACCATCTTTAGAAGCAGCGACGCTAGAGCCGCGGCATCGCCAAACGCCGTATTTACACCTTGCCCGATACTCGGGCCCGAAGCGTGAGCGGCGTCGCCCATGATCACAGCCGCGCCGTCCGAGTCGTGGTACTGACTGCACTTGATCTGCAGACGAGAGTCCGAAGATTGCGTTAAGTGTCCGAATCACGCGATAAGCGTCCAAATGTCATCGCGGTGACCTATTTTTGTTGATTCGACTGCCCAGCATCTTTGCTGAGCTGATGACGTTTCCAAAGGGTAGCTCGTGATCAGAGCGGCGCCGTCCGAGTCGTGCTACTGACTGCACTTGCTCTGCAAACGAGCGTCCGAAAATCGTTGCGGTGGTTTGTTTACGTTAGACTGGGCTTCTACAATTTTCACGGAGCTTAGAGATTCCAGAGACCTTATGATTCCTAGAGTGTCAACCCCAGCCTTCGAGTTACGCCTACGTCCGGGTTGCGCTGCTGACTGCACTGATCTGCAAAACGAGAGTCCGTAGACTGCGGTGAGATTTGGTCTTATTGCAGAGGATTGGCTGGCCACCAAGCTCTTCACGTTGGTCGGCTTTGTCCGGCTTTGTCTAGAAGACATGCGTAAGTGGAAATCTAAGACATCGAACATCAATGACCGCAATCTGAACGGCATGCTCTTCGACGGCCGTTGCCTGAGGAGGCTACCGGCCACCTCCCCGGGGAACTTGAAAACCAGGGGAAGGTTCTCTTCTAAAAGCGCGCCCTGACTCGGCCGGGCGTTCTTTCAAGAGAACAAACAGGATTTTTGGATGAAGAGCATCGAAATCGAAGCTCTTTGATTAGCAAACCCACCAGCATGCTTTTCGACGACCGTTGTGTAAGGAGGCTTCCGGCCGCCTCCCTGGGGGTCTGAAAGCCAGGGGAAGGTTCTCTTCTAAACCACTTGACTAAACTAAAAACGTCGATATCGAAGCTCACTGATAGAAAACCCACCTGCATGCACTTCGACGGCCGCTCTCCATTCTCCGTGCGCCTCCCTGGGGATCTGAAAGCCAGGGAAAGGTTCTCTCCTGAAAGCGCTTGACTTGGCCGAGCATTCTGTGAAGAAAAGAAACAGGAACTAAACTACAAAAGCATCGAAATCGGAGCTCGTTAATCGCGAACCCACCTGCATGCTCTTCGACGGCCGTTGTGTGAGCAGGCTTCCGGCCGCCTCCTCGGGGATCTGGAGCCAGGGAAATGTCCGTTCGAGAAAGCGCTTGGCATCCGCGGCGCTCTTTTGGGCGAACCACTCTGCCGGCCTCGCACCGTCCGCCCACTTGAGGATTAGGCACATCGACGTCTCGCCATCGGGCCTGCATTCGAAGTTTTTGGATTTAGAATTAGGGTTCAGGGTCTTTAGGGTCAAGGTTTTTGGGCATTCTCTGGTTGACATGCGGGTCGAGCGCCGTCCGCCCACATGAGGATCAGGCACATCGACGTCTCGCCGTCGGGCCTGCGTTCAGGGTTTTGAGGTTTTGAAATGTTCGGGTTTTGCATTATCTGGATTCCGGGTTAAGAAGTTGCACGCTTTTCGGCGAATGATTCCGCTGGCCTCGCACCGTCCGACCACTTGAGGATCAGGCACATCGCCGTCGGGCCTGCATTTCGAGCTTCGAGATTCTTAGGAACTCTGGGTTTGGAAATTTCGGGTCAGCCGATTGCACGCTTTTTGACTGAATCTCTCTGCCGGCTGCCCGCCCTCATGGCACTAGAGGATCAGGCACATCGACGTCTCGCCGCCGGGGCTGCATTTGGACCTTGAAATTTAATAAGATAGGGTTTGACAGCTTGGGGTCAGAAAAGTGTACGCTTTCTGGGCGAACCACTCTGCCGGCCACGCGCCGTCCGCCGACGTCTTGCCGTGGGGCCTGCATTTGGGGGGGTTTTTGGGTTTTAAGATCTTAGCGTTGAGGATTTAGAGTTTAGGGTTTTGGAAACGAGCGACTGCGCATTTCTGAAGGCGAAAAGAGTTGCGGGTCAAGCGACGTCCTGCGACTTGAGATCATGCGGATCGAGGTCTTGCCGTCGGGCTTGCCTTTGGGCGTTTTGAGAGTTTCTGACTTTCAGGGTCCGAAGCATTCCAAGACGGTCTCTTAAGGGATCAAAAAACTTTCGTTTATTTTGAAAAGAATCGAGTTTGTTTCAAAGCACGTTAAGAAACCAAAATTTCGAGAAGGAACACATTATTGGTGGTAGAGGATGAAGGGTCCAGCCGCCACTGTCGAATGAAGCTGCAATGAGATTCCGAAATGAGGGAAGGAGTGACATGTCAGGGCCTGCGTCGCATAAATTGCTTTGTAGCATTCTCAGATCTAGGGGTTTCAAGCGATTGTGTCCTTGTTGGTTATGGAAACCTGAATCTCAGGGATGGCTTCGCGAACCCACGACGTTATACCTCCGGTGCAGAAACCGCCCCAAAATCCCATTCGAAGCGGACTGAATAAGAATATTGTAAGAAGCAAGGAACTCAGGCGCAGACTCAAAACTTGGAGAGTAAATCTACGCAAGCCTTGAGAAAGCGAGGAGTCAGATCTGAAAGAAGAACGGCGCGCGGGCGCTCGAAGACGTGGGTTCGCCGAAGCCGCCCTTGAATTTCCTGACGGCGCTTCAAAACCAGAGACGAAAGGACTGCTGTAGAGATTGCCAAGCCTGGGTTTCGAGGATGGTCACCGCTAACCGGACCGTCGGAGACCCGCCCGCCTTTGAGGGAGGTACGACTTCCGGCCTTCCTCTCTAGCAGGGGAGCACGGAAACTTCCATTTTGGGACCCGGGTTAATTGTCTGGTTAGCTGTGCACCCAATTCCCATCTCTTAACCTCACAGAAATCTTGCAGAGGAGCCGACCTGCCTCGTTGCAGACTGCTCTCTTCAGAAGATGCATTTACTTCAAAACCAAAACTCTCTCAGACCGCTTGACTAAAAAAAGCACATCTTTTCCACACTTCTGCGAGAAGACGACTTACGAGAGCGCGCTGGGGAGCATGAGTCCGCCGAGGCCGCCCTTCTTTCCGCCGATCATGACGACCACGTCCCGCGGAACGGCCGGCATGGGCGGAATGTTGGCGATGATCAACTCGGAGCCAAGATCGCGCTGCTCGTAGTCGAAACTGCATGGGGATAGTACTGTTCAGAAACAGGCTTGGATTGTTGAGGGTTTGAACCCACTGATTTTGGAATGCATGGAGTCAAAATTCTCGGGATGCGAAGGGATTGCAAGCACGGGTGGAATCGGTAGAATCTGGGGTAGATGACCTCGGTGCCAAGACCGCGCGGCTCATAATCGAAGTGCGAGGACTTCACGGCTTTGGATCAAACGTTGCAGAGGTTCGGAATTCTTAGAATTATATGCATCTGTGCGTATCAGATGGCGAGGACAATAAAGATAAGACCGCGCAACCGTCGACGATATCGACAGAAAAAGCCCTAGGAGGTTGTTTGAGAGAACACGCTTCTGGTCATCAAAGTTCGTGACTCCAGCCTTTTGATGGTTCCAAGGTTCTGAGGGACTCGTAGGCATCGACAAGGCAATCGAAATGGAGCCAAGAGCGCGCTGCTCAGTAGTCGAAACTGCGCAAAGGACTATCTCAAGCTATCCACAATCTCAGGGTTTGGCTTCAGGGCTCCAGGCTGTTAACATTCGAGCTTCCCAACGGGGCCGCGGGCGTCGAGAAATGCTGGCGGGTTGTCACTACGGAGCCAAGATTGCCCAGCTTTGTAGTCACAAGCCAAGGTCGGGGAAGAGCGCAGATTGCTTAGACTTAAGGTCTCGGTCATTAGGCGCAGCGTTCGAGCTTATAAAGACGTCAGGTTAAATACTTAGGGTCGGGCGCATTGACCGTATGTCGGCAGCGAGTCATCCCGGCAACGCACAGTCAACTGATATCGACCAGCCTTGTCATCTGACAGTTGAAGACGTGAGCATATCCGAGTCTTTGCTTTCTAATTAGACTAGCAAAACTGAAAGGCAAGTCGTCACCAACCCTGGCAAGCTTTTCCGTCCCACATTTTCCTGAAAGAAGTAATAAGGA
The DNA here is from genome assembly GCA_000708835.1 of Klebsormidium nitens. Lineage (NCBI taxonomy): Eukaryota > Viridiplantae > Streptophyta > Klebsormidiophyceae > Klebsormidiales > Klebsormidiaceae > Klebsormidium > Klebsormidium nitens. The sequence continues at coordinate 11,070 of DF237425.1, read as the reverse complement.
GTCCCTTGACCCACCTCCTCAGATGCTGCATGAACGCCGCTCGCACTACCGACCGCACGCCGTCCGCCCCGACCAGCAAGTCGTAAGTAGCCACAGACTGGGACGGCTTCTCGGGGGCCTTATTACCGGGCATTTTGAGCCCCCCATTGTGGATATCCTCGTGTTCTTGGACGTCCGAAAAGGTGACGATGCGCTTATCAAGGTCAACGCCGGTACACTTATGGAGGAAGTGTAGAGACAGGAGACCGGATTTGCCGTGCCTGTACAAGAGACAAATGAAAAGTTCAGCTTCTAGTAGTTGGCTGGTTATCGCTGGAGAAACGGAGCCCGTTTGCGGCCGGGGCATCCTAGTGTTCGAGAAGGCGACGGTGAGCTCATCAAAGTCAACGCCGGTGCACTTATGGAGGAAGTCGAGGTAAAGGAGGACGGACTTGCGGTGCCTATAACAAGAAAACAGGTTTGCTGAAGTTGTTGGGTTCTCTCTTTGTTGCGGTCTTTCCTCCTTTTTAATGTTGGACGCATATTGCAACCGGTGTGTGCCTCCTTCTCATCCAAACGGTGCAGCGAGAGCAGGAAGACCCATCCCCCAGAAGCGCAGTCATGGACTCTGACAAAAGGCTCCAGTCTTGAAGGGTGGTGAGACTCACTTACTTGGTCACCATCACAAACAAACAGGAAGTTGAAAAGGGAGGTGCTGAAGCGGGTGACGACAGGAAAGCTTTAGCGCGGCCGCGCATTGGAAGCGTCTAAACGGTTCAGAGCACCGTACTATCTCACATGCGGCAAGATAGAGGAAATCCCAAGACTTTTGTTGATTCGTAGCCTGAAATCGCCTGAAAAGAAGAAGACTAGCATGGCCTGAAAACAGAACAAGAGCTGCTAAGACGGTGCTCCCGGAGAGCACTTCCAAATCTTCCAGATTGGGAAGTCTAAAGATTCCCAGTCACAGGCAAAAGAATGCACCTTTGCACGAGAAGCTCTAGCATGGCCGCGCACAGCGAGGTGCGGTCCGTCATCACCGGCTGGCCGCCCTTGTTGGCGGGGGGCCGCTCGATCATGCGACCCATTACGAAGATATTCATATGGTCGATTTCCACGCCACGAGCCTGTAAGAAGTTCGTTATGTTCCTCTGCTTTTTGCGAATCTGAAGCTTTAGTATGTGGGTTTGACGGCCGTGCTAATAGAGATAAGGCTTACTAATGAAAAGGCTCAAGGAACAAGTCGCTGATGCGACCAGTTACGAAGATGTTCATGTGGTCGATCTCCAAGCCACGAGCCTGCAAATGAATGATGGAATCTTCTGAATAAACATCATAGTCGGCTTTGTAACCGTGTTCGATTGCCGAATCAGGTTTGGTATGAGAACGCTCGTTTGAGAGGCGCCAAGGAGGCCAGCACGTAGATCTTCATGTGGTCGATCTGAACGCCACGAGCCTGTAAATGTATCGTGAACTCTTCTGAGTAACCATGATGATCAACTTTTTAGATGTGTTCGATAGTTGGATCAGTTTTGATATAAAAACCTTCGTTTGAGAGGCCTGAAGGAGGCGTTACGATCATGCAACCTGTCACGAAAATGTTCATATGGGCGAGTTCCACCGCACGGCTTTCCCAAGAAAGGTCTTTCCAGATAGTGCGACCAGAAAGAGCACTGAGTGGGCCAATGTTCACAACTCGTGCCTGGATCAGAGGCGATCTTAGCTCCTGTCGATCGTTTAAGGGGTTGTCCGGAGCTCTTGAAAATGAGGCCGTTGGCTGTGGAAGTATGTTCAGGAGATTTTTGGCTCATTCAACGGGTGCTTCAAACCAGAAACACTTGAGTAAGAAGGGGCAGATGAGGTCCGAGACGAAAGTATACCCAAAGCGTGAAGGAACATACAGGAAGACAGGAAAACTAGGAAATGCGGATCGCCTCCGGAGTCTGCAAGAAATTTTCCAGAGAGAAGCGGAGGACACACCTTGATAGCTTCCCAGAGCCCATCGACGCCCTTCAATGCCATGCGGCCTCGCATCGAGATTCCAATGGAGTATCTGCACAAAAAAATGGCTCATTTATTTGCTTTGGCACTTTCTTTGGAATGTCCGCGCAAAACTGCTTCTCATGTTTGCCTGTTGCCACTGCTCAATCGGAGCCCTCTTACCATTAGCCGTCTCTTATATCTGCCGGCAGCCTTGCTGGAAGAAGGAAGAAGGGGGTGCCTTCAAACCCTTCTCAGTCGAACTGACCGCTTACGTTCCCTGTCCCGATCCTTGCTGCTAGGTCACCTTTTGAGACGCGTAAAGATCTTCCTAGCCGCCGCTAAATGCATTAAAAGCAAATCCGACAAGGCGATATGCACCGGAGTTGGTCTTTCGTCCCGAAACTCTCGTGAAGATGTTGTCTTGCAACCGAATTGGAACACTGGTAGCAAGAATGCGAAAGAAAGGCTCCCCGTTGCTTTTAAGCCTCTGAACCCCAGATTTACAACGTGCCCAAAGCTTGAGGTCAAGAAGAAGATGATGAAAGCACTGATTGCTGGCCGTTTCACAAAGCAACTCCGTAAATGCAAAGTTCCCAGCCAGTTGGAGCAACGCAAGGTTTAGCAGCACAACGAGGCACAAAGAACCAAGTATACTTTTCTGCACAAAGAAGGCGCCGGCCTTTCCTGAACCCTGCAACATTCATCTGTATTATTTGCCAATTATACGTGTGTCCAACATGTAATTAATGGCCCGATCCCCCAACTTCTTGAAGTGATCAGACGCTTTTCAAAACCCGACTCACAGTCAGCCCAGATGAGAGCAAGTCGCACGCAAACCCACCTTCGGGCAGTGGGAGGCCTCTTGATAGTGATGCGGGGATCTTCTCTAGCATCGTTTAGAGAAATCCTGAAACGCCCGGCCCCCTTCTCCAGCAGATAATGCGCCAGGAGAAGGCCTGAGGGGCCCGCCCCGATGATCACCACATCCATTGGGGATCTCTGCAGCGCAGACTGGCACGAAGATGCGGTGTCAAGTTCCAAATCCTGCAGGGGAGAATGGGCAAAATCATGGATCCCCGCTGCAGCAGGTAATAAGTTTTTTTTGAGGAAGGGTTTCTTCATCAAGTAAAGAATCGTGGTAGCTTGAGGCTGCTGAAATTGTATTGCTTGATACGTGTATCCGAGATCAGCAAAGGATCCTAAAAGCAGGGCCCCATTTCTGGGCTCAGTACTTGGTTGTGAGTCGCTAAGTTGCTTTAAAAACTGGGGCCTGAGACGACTGACCAAAACGATGCTCTTGTGCCGCCAATGTATGATCCTGCTTTTGATGAGTATCCTTGCATTTGAGGGGGCAAAAAAGAGTCTATCGTAGTACACTCGGTCTAATCCTCCGAAACATCTGATGACATCTTTCGCTTACCCACTCCCCTCTTCTGTCTTTGAAGTATGTATGAAGGCAACAGGTGAAGGCTTGCCGTCAGATTTGACAGAAAGGAAGGAGACAGACCTCTAAAGCTTGGAACTAGGGAAACACCTCAACATGCCCTGGCAGCCTCTGATTTTTATCAGAGATTGTGGAGTCTTCACATCAGTGCCACATTTTGTTTGAAAGAAAAGACGCCTGGACCAAACAAAACCAGCCGGGCAAGAAATGTTAAGCAATATTGCATGGGTTTTGTTGTTTCTGATATGCGGTTGCACTGATGGGCTTCCAAGATTGCAAGTAGAGCCCCGGAGACAGATACTTTGACAAGGCTTGAAACACCCTGGAATGCCGAGTCGCTGTGGGTGTATCTCTTTTTCACTGTGCCTAAACTAGATTCTTTATCGGGATACCCATCAGTGCCACATTCTGTAAAAAGAATGAAAGGACGCCTGAATCATGCGAAAGCAGCCGGGCAAGAAACTCCAGGCAATATTGCGTGGGTTCTGTTGTCTTAGATACACAATCGCGCTGATGGGCTTGCAAAGTACAAGAATAGCCCCCAAAACAGATACATTGAAAAGACTCCTTAGGAATGCCGATCGCCACGGGTGTATCTCTTGTTCACTGAGCTAAAACCAGATTCTTTATTAGAAGTCATTCACACATGTTTCTTGATGAAAGATTCTCGGCACATTGCGTCAAGTGGACAACTGCCCTGATCTAGTTCCCAAAAGGTGTTTACTTTACGGCACTGGTCGGATCATAACAGTCTGCTCGATTGAAAAGCCACTCAGGGCATGGCCCACAATGGCTTGAAAATTCGGCAAAGTGGCGACAAGAACGATGAGTACATAACATTGCTCAGACATTCCACTTCAATATGTGCAGTGTTCTGCTTGCAGAAACTTGGATTCAGCTCAGGCCTGAGGACCACTTTCAAGGACAAAGAGGCCCCAATCTGAAGTTGGAAATGGACATTGCAGCGATCAATCAGAAATCATGAACAGAAGGTTGCAAGAACATCAAAGGTCTGTTTCAGGTTGCCAACAGCCAATTCTCAATCTTCAATCTGGTTCTCGTTGAGCTGAAAGGTATAAAGATGTCATGCGCTGATTCATAACAAGAGTGTAGAGATTGTCTCCTTACCACTATCCGTCAACGGCTGAGCAGCGCTTCTTGGTGCCTTTCTTGGCTCAAAGGAATGCTGCGCAATCGCACTTCTTGAACCTGGCGCTTACTTGAGAATCACAGCTTTGCCCGCGGGCTTTCTTACGCAAATAGCCAAAACTACTATGTGTTGATTCTCAGCGGTTCCGTGATGAGTAAGCTCGGTGTTTGGCAGGATAAGTTTCACTCAACCTCAACGGATAATTGCCAGTGGGTTCAAGCAAGTAAGGTCTGCAGATACATTGCATTTCTCAGTTGTAGAACTTCGATAGCACAACAGCTCCTGCGACCAAAAGCAGTCCCAGCCAGCAAAGCCATCCGCTGTTTATCATTTATGCAGACTAGAGGCGTCCTGCTCGTCATGCCACCGGCCTTGAGCCGTGCAGCAGATTGCGTTGTCTCATGATGTCAGCACTTGTTCAAGAAACTGGAATGCGGATCATCTCCTTGTCCGTCGGGCGGCGTCACTGTCATTTCCTTGTCGGCGGCGTCAGTCACGCGGCAATCTTGCACATTCAAATTTCAGCGTCAACTTGATCGAGCGCCATATGCATGGCCTTCAGTGCTGACTCGTGCGGAAGGTGTGCCGTCCAGCGTTCGATCGACACGGAGTTTTGATTTCGTCCGCTCCCGGGCCGACTGTTCTCCGGTCAGTCGGCTGGGGACTTGAACCGGTCGGCTTCTCTCACTCAAACAACTCAGAAAGACCCAGAAAGACCCCGGTTCTGTCGGCTTTTCGGCCGACGCCCCTCGGTTCATTCGGCCGAGGGACAATTCCGTCGGCTTGGTGTGACGGCTCGTGTCGAACACTGCCGTCATATCAGCGCAGACTTGGAGGGATCCCTCAGCAAGTGTTCACGTGACTTTTCTGAAGACTCAAGAAGCTATGAAGAAGCGGGCGTGCGCGCGCTCAGAGTTACGCAGCGGGGATCATCGCGGATTTTCACGCACGTATTGGTTTCTTGCCTTCTCATATGAACTCAGAGAGTGTTGGAAATGAGGCCGGATGCTTCCTCACCGACCGTCTGCAGCCAGAAACTACCGTAAGCAAGCCCGGTGAATCAAAAATTGCTGAAAGTATTCGCTCCGTAATATCCCTTTATTTAGCACCTATGCTTTCCGGATATACTGCCAAAACGCCACCGGTCGCCTCTAGAGCGAAGCCTGAAAGCTGAAGGTGCATGCGCTAGATCTGCGGATGCATGGCGACCAGCAATGATGGCATCATTTTTGCGCTTTGCAGGTTCTGCTGTAGCCGCTACCCCATCCAGTCGCTGGATGCTAGGACTTTATAGATCACACTTCGCTCGTTGGTTTTGCCTGGCTGGCGGTGGACCTCACTTTTCATTGGTACGTACGTCCGTTGCATGCTCTGATTCTTCTCCTTTCCCTTCCTTCGAACTGCTCTCTACTGCTCTTCCCCACCTATACTATCATCAGTCTTGCAACTTCCCCACGTATTCATTGTCCCTCGGCTTCCAACTTGCTTTTCGTACTTTCAGCTCATCCGTCATTCCCCACCCTGCAGATTCCACCGTAGCCGCCCACCCGTCCCTGCATTTTGTTTCCATTGATAACTTGCGTACTTTGCAACCTCTTCAAATCTCCACAATTCTGGATGTCGCTCACAGAGGCGGCTCACTGAAATCTCTCGATCCTTTTTTCAAACTTCGTAGCTCAGCTCCCTCTTGTTATACATATCCGCTGCAGCCTAAACACACATTATGCTTGCCACTCCTTCTATGCAACGTCTATGGACCACTTGCCGTTTTTCCGGCTCTTACGCCATGCCCCTATATCCTTGCATGCTATGTAGTCTTGCTAATGCTTAGCACTTTCCTAATGTCTGCGCAATCAATAACTACACTACTTCTCACATATCTGCATCTTCCCTACTACCGCTGGCCGCGAGCGTGCCACCGTCAACGTACTGTACATCGCCTAAAGTACTCTACTAGACGATTGCGTCGATACTCCCTTCGCGTTCTATATACACATCTGCTCTTACTATACCTCCTTATATTCTTGTATCGTACCCCAGCTCTGCGTCATATCATATTGCGCCCCTATGCGCCTTTCGCAACCAGACGCCCTGAAAGAACGCGACCTAGTCGCTTGACACGCCATGTTCGCAGCACTTTTGCTCTTGTAGCTCGAGCGTGGCAGGCATCTACCACCAAAGTCTCTTCCTTCA